>BGPR01019542.1:0-29105 GCA_013235015.1 Araneus ventricosus
CATTTTTAGGCAAAGAATGAAATATGATATTTATTATATACTTTCCATAGGTATTGTATATAATACCTAGCCATTCTATAGAATGACAAATGCTATTTAGAAAAAGTATGAAAAAGATCATAAGGCTCTATTATTTACAAGACGTGCATTCCACAAAAATGCAAATGTTATTTTGAAAAAATAAAAATGCCGTAAAAAATCTTTTATTCAAAATGCGTAAAGTAAATTGAAAGTTACACACATTGAAGTTTTTGTCTTTTTTAGTAAAGAAAACAAAATAAAATGTGAACCTACATGTTACATCAAGGAAGGAAATAATTTTATTTTGATTTGCACTTAATTTTATTTCTTATAAAATTGAATGGACGATTTCTTTCATACTTTGCCGCTTTGTCATTTGGGTTTCAATAGAATGCCTAGGAAACGTGCGTGCCTTCCAGTTTTCTGCATTCTATATTCCGGCAACATGTGGATTCATTTGAACTTCCAATTTTCTTTAAAGTATTTTCTGTAAAGCATGGCTCTTTCAAGGCATAGTTGCGACTCTTTTTAGGTTAGTAAATAATATACGTATAAAAAAATTAAATTAAATTTAACTACGATAAAAAAAATCTTCACATGGTGTCATGAAAACTTCAATTCAGCAACAAAATCTCATTAGAAACTTGATATTGTTCTTTTTTGTTAAGTATATATTTTAATTTTATTGTTCATACAAATTAAGCATATAAAATATTTGAAGTCCAAGCATACTGCCTGACGAAAGAAAAATGATAATTTATATGTAAAAATGTTTTAAATCACTTATTTTTACTTTAATAATTATATCTTAAGATTATAATTACGGCTATTGTAAAATTCAAAATAGATAATTGAATTGCAGTGTATTTTGTTAACTTAAAAAAGGGAAAATTAAATAAATTTTAGCAAAAAAAAAAAAAAAAAAAAATTATTTTAGACTCAATTTTCAAAATGCATATTTCACAGTTCGAGTTGCAGACTTCCGGTCTCAAATTTTTATTTTGATAAATATAATTCTAAAAATGGCTTTTTACGGAAAAAAGTAGCCCAACCTGCCGTAAAGCATCCTACTATCATTTTGTTTGCGATAAGGAAACATGTTTAACGGTTTGTAAGAGGAGCTTATTCACCCACCCACCCCTCTTTGCTATTCACGCGTAAACGAAATTACTCATATACGATTACAACTACATAGTAATACGCATGCGCTCTGATGATATCGTCAACGTTATGTACAGAGAAAATTTTCCAAGATTCAGTCAGAGCGCATGCGCACAACGTTTTTTTAACTCTGAGAAGGCAATGCAGGGTAACAAGATACGTAGGCAAATCGCTTTCGCCGAGTTGCGATCAGCGACATCTAGTGTTGGAAGTCGACGTAAAAAACTTTTAGACGACCACGTTAAGTTGATAATGAAGTTTCTATCGTTTCTGCTAATAACCAGGAATGTCGTTAGAGTTTTCCCGACAGGGGGCACGACCTTCTGTACGGCGGGACGAGTATAATAAAATGGTCTCAAATTTTCACCAGATTATTATTTATCAACTACAGTTGAATACCCCGTAAAAATTTTCCGCACTCTGGCGCCAACCCTGCAAATAACCAAGTGGGGTGGGTCCTGTTGCAGCCTAACATGCAGGCAAGTTCTCTGAAAAGATTGGATTGGAAGTTTGTACCTCTGTTAGTTGTTGTTGTGACTGGAAATCCAACCATGTTTTTGGGTCCGAACATCTATCCAGTGGCGGACTGGGTCTAAAAATAGTGGTTGCCAGAAGTCAATGGGGGCAGCCCACATATATCTACAATCGGATCATTAATTCATTAATATATATATGCAAAAAAGACAACAAAACAATTATACTATTATTATATATAATTAACAATTAATAAATTTATTTTTTTTACAAATGCGCTGTGATATCTCAGAATGGGTTTCACAATCCTTAAAGACAAAGATCTATTGAAATATTTTCAATCGAAGCAGGTGTATTAGGATACAGACCGTAACAGAAAAATGAGTATGATATCCCGAGTGAAAGAGTAAAACAAGCATAGTGATCGACATTACACTGAAAACCACCTCAAAAATCATCGAGATTGTTAGCTAAATTAAATTTAAGTAAATATAAAGAGAAAGGATCATGGATAATTAATATGTGTCAGTTATTAATCGTTATTGGGCGTATAATCCCACATACGCTTGGTGGATGGATAAAGAATGTATCCAATAAACGCTAAATTTTAGGCAAATGTGTTTAGAAATTTTTTTGATAAAACAGGCTGGAATCAGAGACGTGGACAACATCTCACTTCTGAGGGGGTGTAAGACAGTTAAAATGCCGACTTTACTGATGAACTTTGCCGACTTAAAAAAGCAAATATTTTCATGTGTCTAATATGCAAGCTTACTCATTGAGAAATTTAATACATTTTCTATTAACTTTCTTTTTAACTGGTAATTTTAAAATTGTATTCCATTCATGATTTATAGCTGTTCCTAAACAATCAATGAGCTTAGAAAATAGTGAGAGAACAGGATAAATAATTTATATAAAGAAAACAAATTTCATGAATGAAAATAAACAAAAAAAATGTATATCGATATAAAATTATTTTTATGAAAAAATAAATCTTATGAGGCTTTTCTTTAAAGCAAACTTTGGTCTTTATTTTACGGAACTTTAATTGAGACCACTTGTTTACAAAATCGCGAATGCCCAGTTTATCTCATTCTTTTAAAGAAAAGAGCAACATTAATTAATTCAAATGTTCATCGTTCATGTTCATTTGAATATGGTGGAAAACCATCTTCAATATACTAAATTATCTTTTGCAAGGTTCAGAATGAGACGAACAACTTTGAAACTTGAAGGTAGAACATTTCATAATTTAAATTCTACTTTTGAAATATATAAAAAAACACTACTAAAAATCAAGCATTTTTCACTGTATTTAGAAGTATTTGCAATGAAACACGTAGACATTCTTCTGAAAAAAATTCTGAATGAGATTCTACTATTTATCTATTCATTTAACTAATTATTTCTCTATTGGAAATAACAAAAAAAAAAGTTTCAAACACTGAAGATGTAGAATAAATTTTCTCGTGAATCATAGTTAGTTTTGTACTTATTCTGTCACTATTTGGTGATACATTTATATATGCATTTTATCTCGGTGCATTCAGTGTACAGAGATAAATTTTACGAGAGTATCATTATGTGTAATATTTCCAAACAGCATGAAAAATTTTAGAACTCTTTCCCTAATATAGTACAGTTAAAAAGAGATTTTACGAATTAACATGCAATTTTCTATGATTATTAGAAAGCGTTGTAATAATTGAGATAAGTATTTAAAAAATGATCATTATTCGAGAAAGTTACTGTGCTGTTAGACATAAAAACTTCTCGTGGAAAAAGAAAACTAATGAAATAACTAAAAAAAATTAATTAAATCGAAACTTTCTGATGCAGATACTTTGTTTTAAGTGATAACTTTTGTTGACATGTACTGTGATAATAATATTGATTATTTCCTTGTGAAGATACGTCTCATAATTTTAAATATCCAGCATAATATGAAAGGTCAAATCAAGTGCGAAGCTTTCTCAAGTTCAATTCTTTTGCATTTTACTCAGTGTGTTTTCTCCTTTATCTCAGCACACATAAACGTATTTGGTAGAAACATTTTAAAAGAAGAAAAGATAAATTTTCGGATTTTATTGGGTCTAAAGACGTACCTTCACATTTTAATTAAATCCAAATGATAAATTTAGTGTAACTAATTTGAAACCAAATTTTTAAATTTATCCTCAAAACGTTTCTTTCTGCCTCAACAATATATTAATAACGAAAATTAAAATTTAAAATTATATTAGAAGCAAGACAACTAAAAATAAGACAAATGAAAGGAGATTTCAAGATAAAAATTTACATTAATGCTAACAACGATTTTTTCTTCTGTTTCGGATATTAGCAGCCTTATATCCGAAAGAATTTCACTCTTATGCTTGGTAATAATATAGAGAGAATTAATACTAACAATGATGATAAAATCACGATAATACCACATTCAAATATAATTTTTACAGTAATGTACAAATGAATGAAAGTACAGTTAACAGGAATTGTTACTTTATTTGAAAAAATGTTTATTTGAATAAATTTACTGTAAATGTAATAGAATGCGGAAGATATACTTCATTATTTACTCGTATTTCTTTTATCGTTATTTCGTTCTTCATAATTTTAAATTAAATTGCTTATTATAAATGCTGTTACATGTCAAAGAAAGTTAATTGAAAAATATTCTTCTCAAAATCATATTTTAAGATTTTGTTTGAGAGCGACTAATTCTACAATGATGAAATTCGCTCTATTTATAAAGCAATTTCAAACTTCTCCAATCATCTCGTTTCAAAAATTATGCAGCAGTGAAGTGCAAAGAAGTATAGTAAAATTCTTGTTCAAATATTAAACCTAGGAATAACATGCAAGAAAATTACTGCCATAAGCATGCCAAAGTTTTGAGCTCAATGCTATACTGATTCGTCAGAGTCAGATTCTAAACATTCAACTTCATATGTATGAAAGTAAAAAAATGAACATTTGTTTGATTGTGATTTTCAATACTATGGCGTCGCGAAACGAAAAAAGACCTTCTTATGGGGACACATAAAAAGGCATGTATATGCGACTCCTCCGCCAACAATGCAGGATCTTCGACGACGCATTACTGATGCTTGTGCCTCTGTAACACCTGTCATGTTGCACGATGTGCAGCGAAAAATCCAGTCCAGAGAAATGTGTATAGTGGCTAACGGAGAGCATTTTGAGCAATATAAATAAATGATCCAGAAGACAGGGACGTGTCTCAGTTTCTTTCTTCCGTTCTTTATGACATGACAATTTTCGAAATCGTGACCAAACAACAGTTCATTTTTTGCATTCTGTTTTGAGTATTAATGTGCGCAAGGTATCTTTTCGTACTAAATCGAGAGTGCTCTACAACTTTCTAATTGACTTTTTTCTGGTATCTTTCACCGTTTACGAGATAGGACAACTAATTTCAAAATTTGCCGATAGATGGCGTTGTAAGTTGTCTCATCGAGTAGCGCATAGCCTTTTTACTGTACCTAGACACCAACTTTATGGCATAAGCTGTCACCGTTTAGAAGTTAAGGGGGGGTGTAACGGATATAAGTGGGAACCCTGTATTTAAAAAAAATTCTAGGCTGATTTTTTTCAGGCGGCAGGTTTTCTTGTAAAGACAGCGAATTTTCATGCAATTGATTTCTATTTAATTGTTGTCTTTAGCATCATTATTGCTTACCGACTAATCGCATTGATAATGCAATCCGGTATATGTTGATTCTAGAGAACTGATATATATTTAAAACAGCACTATGATCTATTTGATCATCGAGATAAAAACAACTTTTTTTAAAAATCTATGAGTAAAATGTCGATTTTAACGAATATGAGTATTACATGAAGCAGAAACGACAATTTCTCCCAGCGCTATGATTGCGAAATCGGTAAAAAATGTTGCCGATTTCGGAATTAATGTATAAGTTTGCCTGTCGATAATAAATGATTGCAACTAAGTGTAAGTTAATATTTCGCAAAAATACCGACTTAAGTAATAAAATTTCACATTCTTTCCTTAAGGCTGAAATCATATTTATCCAAACGTTGTCGGCGTAGAGATAAAATATTCCGTTCGATTATCCCATCAAATTTTGCCAACTGATGGCCAAAATGCCGGCTAAAGAAAAAATCTGGGGGTGTCACACACCCTCACCATGTTCCTGGCTGGAATTTCTAATTTGCTCATATTCGATGGCAGTCTTAACAAAATGGTCTACAATTTCACTCCCTAGCTTTGACCCAGGTGAGAGTGACATGACTTGGAATTCGGAAATTTTATTTTCGACATCTACAGTTTGCAAATTTGTATTTGATTTTAGTACTTTTTACTGTTTGGATGGAAGACAAACTCTCAGTGAAGTTTTTATTTTGACTCCAATCTTTAAGGTTCATTCTTATCCAAAATTAAATGCCAAACATTCGCTCTGCAAAGCTGAATTAAATGAGTTCAAGCTAAAGCAAATAATTGGTAATGATATATTAATTTTTAAGTATTCAACTTCGTCACCAAATCTTTGTTGCAGAATCTAAATGAGTAAATTTCTCGTCAGAAGGTTTGATATCAATGCTACGTTTAAAATAACCAAATCAGGATTAAAGTTATTTTATTTCCAATTCCATAAACCGAATTTTTCGTATACGGTTTTAGCGACAAAGTGTGAAGGAGAAATGCCGCCCATTAGTAGGGCATCCGTTGAAGGAGCGAGGAAGCTTTAAAAGAAAAGAATTGGTGATGATTTAGATATTAGTAATTTGTACAGGTATTGTTTCAGTAATTTTGTAATTATACTGGTATCATTAAAAAAATACTTTTTGAATAATAATAATTCAAAAATCATTTTGTTAGATGAAACTTTCGGAAGATATCGCGAAAAAACGCCAAATCTTGCTTAATTTTTAACTGAAATTTTAATTGTCTTTTGAACTTTGAAGAGTTGACAGTTATTTATCTCGTTTTGAAGAGCACGTGTGCCAAATTTCATAAAGATCGAGCAAAAATAGATTTGTACAAAAGACAAACCAACATTCATCTTCATATATATAAAAGTAAAATTTTATGCTGCATCATTTACAAACGAGATGGTGAAAACAAAAAGATAATGAGTTTGGTGTAGAATTGCTGCATTTGAATTTTTATGGGAAACAAATCTATCATAGTGCTTTTCCTAATCCTGTTTTTTTATGTAGGATTTCTACAAATAATAAAGGCAAATGTGTGTGTAGATATCTGTCTCTCTGTTGATGTTCTACAGGACAGACCACTGAGCCTAGAATTACCAAATTTGGTACAAAAGAGGGCGGAAATGTGTGCCTCGGACAGGCTTTTCATATTTTTTTTTTTTTAGAATTTTATTTCATTAAAAATTAAGAAAGAATTTCGAATTTTTCAGCGATAACTTCTGAAAATACTATAACATAAAAATATTCTTATACCATCTTAAATTTCAAAAAATCATTATCTTTCAAATAATAATTTTTTTAAAGTTCTTGCGCAATTTCTTTCTTTAATTTTCACAATTTTTAAACAATAATTTTCAACAATACTTTACAATGTTGTAATGAAAGTCAAACTAATTTCATTATTTCATCAAATCCTTATATCTAATGCTTCTCTTTTATTAAAAGAGCATGATATAAAGATTTATTTCGATTTTTACGACATAATCTATTCTTAATCTATCTTCTATAAATCTATTTTAATTTGTCGCCATTTTTTTCTTTTATTCCAGTCTTTTTCTTTCTTCGTTACTTCAAATAAATTTACTTTTTTGATAAGTTTTCTATATTATTTTAATATATTTACTCTTTAGCAATGAGCTTAAACCCATCTTTCCACTTACAGCAAGATAATCTTGCCTGGAGATTATATAATCCATTTATATGTTATAATTGGGTTAAATTTTCACTTTTTAATTAGCTTAATTATGTGTAATAATTGTACATTATAATTATGCAAATTAAAAAATATCTTGATTGAATTTCGTGTTTTCTAGACTGTTTTAACATTCGAATGTTAAGATTAAATCATTAATTTCATTAGATACAAAAACATACTGCATCAAAATTTAGCTCGATTCTAAATTCATTTCCTATCTTTTTTTTTTCCTTCTTTTTTTTCCCCACTATTGATTTCCTTCTCAGTCTTTTGTAACAATTGATACCTTCACCTTGCTATAAATTAAATCAGTTGGCGAATTTGTTGATAAAATCAAATTAAGACAATTAATAAGATGGACGAATAGGCTGGTCCCCGAATGCGGCTAGTGTTTAATCCTACAGAAAAGATGTAAAAATAGAAAAATAATAATATCAGCTTACATCTAAAAATTATTTTTTTATTTCCTTTTACAAGATGGGCTACGCACGTTTTACTCTCTCCTGACTCCAATAAGATTGAGGTTCCTTTACTCTTCTAGAACGTTATAAACATGACCATATAAACACCCCCCAAACGCATAAAGAAAAGCGCGAATGTCGCCTTTTCATAGATGTCATTTGGTTTCTTCAAAGGGCAAAATTTTATTCCCATCCCCAGTAACAGTTTTAGGCTATAATTCCCTTGTTTGTCAGCTTTATGAAAGTAAAATGAAACTACAAAAAAAGAAGGAAAAAAAAGCACGTCTTATAGCCATCTCTCACAAGAACCGCACCCTTTCTGCACAAAGGGCTGCAATCCCGTCAATCTTTCTGGGGGCTTTCGAAACCAATAAAAAATCTAAATGAGTATTGCGGCTCGACTTTGAATAGAAGAGGTGCCCTGTTACAATGGTCCGAGGGTTTACGGAATGGTTCCAACGTTCTCGGTGCAGTTCCTACGGGCAGTAGTAGATTGTGTATGCGTTGTTGGACAATATTCGTTCAGCCGCACAATTAATGGTTGAATTCCGACGGCAATAAATCCTCAACGACAGCCGTGGAAGGGTCTATTTTATTTACTTGCTCCAGACTTTTTCCTTTTCTCTTTCTCACACTTCCTGGGGGCCCTAACTGTTGTATTTTTAAGGGGGCTCACTTACCATCGGGCAAGCTGGCAACCTCGCCAGTCCGCCACTGCATCTATCAATGATTTTTCTCTTGAAATCGGTTTATGGATCAGAGAGGTCCGATTGAATAATCACATCGCGAACAACTGAGCTACGATGTAATTATATTTCGTTTTGCCTTCTGTAATAGGTTTCGGAGAGGCCAGTTCGAAAGTGGACTCTAGCATGTGAAACCATAATGCCCGGTCTTTTTGAATGAATGGCTGCAGTTTCAGGAGTCGCCATGTTGAAGAATAGATGTAATCCGAAAACGAAATTCAAAGTAAATGCATGTAATCCAGTTCACCAATGTCGAGATTGAATCGTCATATAAATAATGAAGTTTGAAAATATAATCAATCTGTATCCATATATACACTTGAAAGGAACACTCGATAAAAATTATATAAAAAATATATTTATTCTTCGTAGCAACATATCACCACTCGCCGCCGGGAGAATATTCGTTCGCTTCTCTAATGTGCTCTCTTCAACAAGAATACGTCACCAAGTTCGCCTACCAGCAATTGGTTGAGGGCTTGAGAGCTAAGACACGTCACACGTGCGCCTCTCTGTGATTGGACGAGATCGAAGCACTACATGGTTGGAAAGAGATTGTTAATGGTTGCAAGCCAATGCCCCCTGACCTTGGCAACAAAATGGTCTAGAAAATACAAGAATTATGGCCCTATCTCTCTTAGGAACCGAGATCTGGATTCTTTTAGATAATTCGATGCGTCATCACGCTGTGTCGGAAAGCTAAGTGGCCGGAGGTGATCAAACGTGTCAATCTCTTTGGAGTTTTGTTTGCAGTGAGAGTTTATCAGCTGTTAGACGCTGAGCGCTATTGATAGTGCTGTTTCTATTATTATTAGTGATTTTCTGTGTTTGTGTTGCTAATTTATACGAGTGCTGTTTATCTTGTTACTGGTGCTTCAAATTTTCTGGAATATTCGAGGATTAAAGCTTCATTTTCCATTATCCAGCTTGTTGAACTACTTTTACCGTACAAATACCAGACGATTTTCATGACAGTCTTGTTGAAGTTTCTTTACCTTACCTTAAAGCGAGATGTAGGTAATGTCATTTGTTTAATTTATTTTCAGTGCAAATTTTATTGATTGAATACATCTGTATACCAGAATATATGCATTTTTAAAAATTCTGTAGGGACACAGTTTTCACTTTGTAATTAATTGAGAAATTGATTCAAGATTCACTCCATTCCCCCCAAAAAAATTTGTTCTACACATGTGATTGCAACTTTCTCATGTACACAGAGAAAGTATTTTAACCATAAAAAAGTGTGACCTCAAAATTTTAATGAATCTCAGTGCTTTAAAATCCATTGACTATCTGTTTATCCTTGCCTACGTGAATAAAATAAGTTCAACACATAGTCAAGACATCAAACACAACAAGCTAGATAGGTGAATTTTAGTATATGATCTTGACAATAAAATTGTCAATTTGTGTCTAATTTTGGGTTAAATCTGCCAATGTGTCAGCTGTCTATCGATATGTTTATAAACATAACTCCAAAATACAATAAGTAAGATAAATGATTTTTGAGATCTGGTCTTGGCATCAATTCTGGGCCAATAGATCGATGGAATAGGTCCAAAATGCATGCTCATTTCTCTTCACTATATGAAATCAAACACAAAACACATCATGTTGCGCAAGTATACAAGAAAGTGAACACTCCCACTAGGGTGTGGACAGAGAATGCATTTCGGCCCTCGAGAAATATCTTTTGCAGCACTGCTAGGTTTTGAGTTGCCATTGGTTGAATTCCTTTGTTTCGATATCCATAAAGTTCCTTTTAGCCCCAAAATACATATCTTAGAGTTTAAAATTAGATTTGTATTTTCGAGCCAACGGTGTTTAGTGATCCATTTGCTTTTCTGAAGTCTTTGTGGACACTCTTATGTTTCCGAATAATAAAGATGGATTATCCACTTGAAATGTCTCAGCATATTACCTATCATTCATTGAAAAGCTGTAGACGCATTATAGAAGCCAAAAGGCAATACAGTAGAACCCCTCTAATCCGAACCAATTTTATTTTCGAAAATTACATTTAATTGAAAAGATTTAAATATACATACTAAAAACAAAAAAGTACTTTTTCAGCGTGCATAATTTTGTACGCATTGAAGAAACTAATGCAATAAGGATCACATCCATTATTCTAATGAAAAGGGGAGACATATTCTCTACTACTTTTGAATAAAACAATTCAAGAGATAGCAGTACTGAGTGCTTATAATTTACATTTTTTTTAGCACACATCTTATTCTTTTCTATTTTTATCGGAATTTTGGGTAATCCGAACAGGCACCGGTCCCAATTAATTCGGATTAGCGGGTTCTATTGTACTTATATTAGTACAATCCTCGAGATGCTATGAAATGAATTTTCTCACAGTTCACCTTGAATGAAGGTGGATTAATGAAATTATTTTGTACCTCTTAACCCTTTGAGGCACAAGGCATTTTTGAAATATGACAAAACATCATGAATGGGTTTAGTTTATTATCTAGGCATAGAATCTACAAAAAAACCCCACTTCATTCCAAGTGGGGGTCGTTCCCCTTTGGGGTCACCCCCCTCATATGAGAACCACCTTGATACACTCAAAAAATATTGTTGAATCTTAAAGAAAATCATAAATTAAAACTTCAAGAATATTGGAGGAAAATTTTCCGAGTTAATTTGCTAAAATTGTAAACTTCCAGAACTGAAAAAATGTCTTATCTCCGAGATAAGGAATTTTCCCAAACTTTATCCCTAATAATTCCTATTTCAAAATGAAATTTCATAAGGCTGTATACATTCTAAAAGGAGTACTATTAGCCCTATCCTAAACCTATTATTTTCCATTTATAATTGAATTTAATGGTTGAGAAGCGAGTGAAATTAGGTGTGCCATCAGCTGGCACACTGCGCCGCAAAGGGTTAAGCAGTCGAAGATGGTGATGCAGAGTAAGCATTTTTGTGTATGTTTTGATTCAAGGAATAGTAAACAACTCAGAATCATCAAATCCCATCCTTTTATTTTCTAAGCAGTGTCACTGTTCTCTAACTACTTAGTTGCTATAAACATTTACAGGAAATATGACTTCATTTCAAGAGGTATATTTATTACATTCCAGGCTTCAACCCGTAACTGTTGAAAGTTTTTGCTGCTGTTGAAATACTATGCAGAGATAGGTTAGGTTCATATATTTAAGTATCATAAGTCTTTATCTCCGAGCCCACCCTCCTGGGTTCTGGAATGAAAAAAAAAGTCTTATGTGATATACAGTGGCAGTTATTTCTAATTGTTTCCTCGGCAGTTGTTGAGGGGAAATAGATGATTTTATTGCCCATTCCTTAAGTCTCTTGAACTGAAAGTTTCATTCACTGATGGTCACAACCTATATCGGCAGCTTCTTTATCAGTCTGTAAGGCACAAATGAACTCTTGAATGCCGAATTCTGGTAGAGCAAGAAGTTCACTTTGGGAAAGACATTATCAACTCCAATCCGATTTTCAATTTGTTTTTGAGTATGAATTTTGTTCCTTCTTTCCTACCTTTTCTTTTAATAAAAGGTAGGAAAGAAGTCTGAAATACAAAAGGAATATATTTCATTGAAGTTGAACAGGTGATCAACCTGGCTGCTCAATTTTGATGAAATACCGCCACAAATGCTGAAGCAAACAAAAGTGGTCATTGAGAGGAGTGGCTGCTTAGAAAAGTCTTACTGTATCAAAATACATATTTCCTGTATACTGTTTTTCGAGAAGGCATTGCAGACCGTTTCTCAATCCTAATGAAGAGATTATGAGATCACAAACTTTTCCTTCGAGGTGAATTGAGGGAAGGGGTGGACTTATGGCTTGGCTTCCACAGTTACATGATTGCAATCCACTTCCGATTTCTTCTTTGGGAACCTGTTTCTTTGTTGATTCCCTAAAAGATCTGGTAGCAAGATATGTTGCTGTTGCAGAGCATATAAGCTTCATGTCAGTTATTTTCTAGAGCAGCATTTCCCAAACTTTTTTTTCTCCCATGCCCCTTGACGAATCTTTTCATTTCTGAGTACCCCCACTCTTAAACACCCCCTCCTGCCAACCATCCCTTCAAGCAAAGAAGTTTTTATTAATCTTGCTTAGGTTAGTTCAAGAGTCAAGTGACTCAAATGAACTTAACATTTGAGGATTTGATTCTGAGTTTACATTTTTACTTCAATTTTTAAATTAGAATCAATTCCACCTCCTAACAAAAGAAAACACAATGGAAATAATTTTGCATTAACTCATTATGATGATAGCATACAATTACTCTTAGCTTCATAACCAGGTGTTCAAATTGAAGACATTTTCAATCATCCTCGAGCTTGTTTCATGAAGCCGAGTTTTTTTATAATAAGGTTCAAATGAAAACAGGGATAATCTCATGTCTGGAGATGTGTCAAGCTTACTGTGATATTTGTTATTAATATGTGCGCAAGACAAGTATGTTCTTTTCAAAGTTCTGTGTTTATGAAAGGTTTTAAATATTTCCCTGCCTGAACACTGAGTTTGTGATATTTTTCTTTCACTGCTATTAGTTTTTCGGACTTGCCTGAACTTCAGGAAACAAAATTTAATAACTTTTTCCACTTTAATCCCTTTTATTTTGCGTTTTCAGCCACCACCAACATTACTTTTGCATACCCCTAAATGGTCTGCTAAGTAGCCCTGGGGGTACATGTATCACAGGTTGGGAACATCTCTTTTAGAGGATCTTTCATTTTTCAATTGTGCAGCAACATCTTAGAATAGCACGTTGACTAACTACTTTGAAATTTGGAAATCAATCATCAACTGTTAACCGGCATATGTGTTATGTTATTTGTTAGAGCAAACCAAGATTTCACCGAAATCTCTGCTAAATTTAACTAATGCTTCACCTTTTTAAAAAGTAAAACTGTTCAAGGTTTTAATTCACAAGAGTTAAGCAAACATACTTCTGAGTCCCTGACTCAACAGAAAGTAGTTTCAATCGAAAAATAACTACTCTTTTACAAAACTGAAAATACATTTACTGACAGTACACATTATCCAAGAAATGTTACATCGGAACTGAAACTTGAATAGAAAATGCCAGGTTCACAATTCTTAAATCAAAAATATAAATGCAGCGATGTGCATAATTTACCAGTGCTGTCTGTTGCGTGAACCCAAGACTATTATTATGTAAATGGGGGAAACAAAACGAAACAAAAAATCAGACTAGTTTTCCTGTACTAAAATTTTTTGCCACTACATGTATTATAATCTCTCTTATTTTCTCTGTAGAGTTCAGCAACATTCTGTTTATCAGTAGCAGAATATATATATATAAAACTTAATGAGTTTTGAAATAAGCATATCAAATTCATCAAAAAATATACCTAACTTTTAAACAAAAAAAGATAAGAACGATTAATAAAACTCTTCATTTTAAATGATAAAATACAATACCTGACATAAAATCTCTGAATTTTTCACATATAATTTCAGGAACTGATAATGAGTCATCTTTTAGTACTCAAATCTTTACAGTCAGTAAAAGTTTCTGAGAGCTTCAGTCATTAATAAACAACACAATTCATTATAACATTTTAATAATCCAATTTACATTTTATAAATATTTTATGTACAAAATAAAATTGATGATAGATGATTCAAGCATTTCTCTTTAAAAATTAGAGACATGATAATATGCAAAACATAACAGTTTCTTGGATGACTTGTTTTTTCAGTGTAGCTGACTCTTGTTGACTTTTATTTTTTAAGTCTACACTTGAGCAGTGGAAAGCAGTATTATCAATAAAATTATTTACCAGTCATCTTATTCCGCAAATGCCTCACAAAATTAGCTATTGTTTCACCATGAACAAGAGAACTATCGCATTTAATATTTTGTTCTTCTATTAATTGCACTCCCCTTTCCCAGTTCCACAGGATACGCCCACTGTAACATGACCTAGAATTCAATAAATGAATTAAAAAATAATAAAAAACACTTCAACATATATGATATTGACCTCTTACTAATGTGCAACAACCAAATAACTTTCTTATTGTTTTAATTAAAATGCAACATCTTCACTTTACAAGTTCTATTAAACTAGACTTAAAAAAAAATCTTTGATGCATGGGAATATTATGTTAATACTCAATTGAAATGAAATGATATGTGAAACTTTACCAAAAAAAGTTATACATTTTTTCAATGACTAACAATTAAAATTGGTGTAATTTCACATATAATTTTAGATAGGGAAGAAATCAAATAACCCGAAAGTGATATATTTAACTTAGGATACAGCATTTTTTAAAATTACGACGCTTTCAAAAACATTGTACCTACATTTATGCAACTAAAATATCCATTATTCAATTATTTTTCACCAGTTAATCCACACAGCAGGAACTAGAAGGATAAAATTTATTCATTTAATGTTTTATTAAAACTTGAATTGCCTCGTAAATTGAAATGTCAGAGTAAGATAGAAAAAGAACTTGACAGAAAATTTATCCATATTAGAACTCCGTTGGTCTTTGAAAAAGTTCACCATTCGAGTTCTCTTCCATTTTGATTGTATTTTCTTTTCTAATTTTTTTCTTTAATGTGTTTTAATTATTAGAGAATTTTTCGTTGTTTAATTCTATAGTGAATTGTTGGTAATTATAGAACAATTTTGTTGATGCAATCACTGGATGCTGCTGCATTGGGCATGCAAAAAAAGGTGTACTGTTATAGCTATTGTTTATTTCTTCTGTATATATATATTTCTTTTTTTATTTTTCCATTATCTGTATTTGTATTTTATTAGAAGTTGCTGAATATGTGCCATTCTGTATAATAGAAAAGTTAATTAATTTTTAATATCTTTTGTTAAATTTTATTAATTGTAACTGTGATAGAAAAAAAGCAAAATAGACGAGTCAGAATGAAGCCAAGTTAGTTATATACTACAATGCACTATGGAGAACTAAAAAAAAGCTATTTAAAGGCATTAACAGAATAATGATGATGACCAACTGAAATATGACTAATGAGTAGAACTAACTTTCTGTTTCAAATAGAAAATTTTTAGAATTCATTTCTTAAAATTTTTTACAGTGCATATTAAATAAATACACTGCAAACTTTTGAAATAATTTATATTCTTCACACAAACTCCATATTTTTTAATTGAAATAAAAAAAAAATCAGCATCACAATCAATTAAAAGGACAGATGAAATTTATATTCACTTTCATGGAACACTCGAATCAGGTTCATGTACTTTATGTGCCATCTTAATTTTTCCAACTCTACAATTATTTAACTGTTCACAACTTTATTTTTTATGGTTTAATAAGATTAGAGGTGAATAGATGGATAATACACACATTAATATCCTAGTTTGAGTCGATATATTTGTCGTGAACAAGACTGTCTTCCACACTAATCTCAGAAGCAGTTTCATGGTTGCTGTACTCAGTCACTTCTCCATCAAGATCTGATGCATCAGATTCGTTCTAAACTAGTTTTACCGTTAATGTCCCATTTATAGGACAATTACATTTCACTTCTGTGGCTGAACCAAATGCATTCAATTGTTTCTCTTTTGCTTTTTCTATGAAGTTAATAAGTAATACCAAACTACTAAACAATTTTCAGCAGATGTATACCTCAAGTTAGACAGATTTTGAAGTCAAAGTGTCGTCATGTTGAAATTTTTGACTTTTTTTTTAAGGTAATGCAAGGAATTAGAAAATAATTTTTGCCTTTGAATCTTTTGCTGAATTTTAACAATCTTTAATATTTATGTAAAAAAGTTTTTAAAAATAAATTTTTGCCAATTTTTTTCTGAAATATATATATATCATACCTACTGGCGCACTGTCTGAGAAGAGTTAAAAATACACACTAAATTACAGAAAAATCATACTGGAATTTGTGGAATATTGCATTACTAAACTGACAACATTTTGTCTTTCTTTTGTTTTGTTGACATTTTGTCTAAAGATAACTTTTTTTGCCAATATCCCATATTCACAACCTGCAACACTAAAAAGTCCACATTATTGATAAAAGATATGAAATAATTCTATACATGAGCAAGAAACTTACTTAAAATTGGCATTACATTCCTCCAGTTTCTCAAAAATAGATATATTTTTCTTAGTATTAAACAAATATAACTTTCTATTTGTTTTGCTAAAAGCAGTCATCCAAGGATCTATGAATACAAAGAAAAAAAAATTAGTATAAGTGAATTAACTGATAATTAATTTAATACAAAAGATTAGTATGTAAAATAAAAAGTAATAGCAAGTGAAACAAAACTTTTTGCTCATAAGTGAAGTCAAATGATCGAATCTTCATGAAATTTTAGATCCACAGTACTGTATTCCCTTATAAAACAAAACTACTGCTGATGAAACATTAAGTTGTTTCAACCAGAAAGAATTGACACTGTGTAATATTATTTAATATTTTGAAATAATGTAAGCCTGCACTGGAATAGAACTGTTTTATGGTATTCTACGAAGCAAATGTTTTCATTTTTCGAACATGATGCAATTTTAGGCTTCCTCTCCTTGTATTACTTGAAGCAATCTCTAAAAATGTATGGAAATTGCTTTCTTCTGGATTTCCAAATTTTTAGATAAGAATAAAGGAGAGGAGGACCAAGTGAAACAGTGACACCTTCAATGGAATATGAATTGATATATTTATATCCCTTTTTTTTTAAATACTGAGAAATCATGTTTCTTAACGAAAATTATTTCTCACAAATTACGAAATGCTCCTTACATTTCTTAAATATTATACGCAATAATAATAATAAATGCATCAAAAAGAATAACATGCAACATTACCTGCTGTAGTTTTAAAAATAAGTAAACCGGTAGCAATGATATGGCGTCCATCACCTAAATCAAAACACAGCCTAGGAACATGGGAATTCTTTACAACTTTCATAGCTAATCTGAAGAGAAAATAAAAATATTTCATTGCAGAGCTTAAAAGTAACACAGATTTTATTAAATTGTCTGATAGGCAAAATTTTGGGTTACAGTTTTACCCAGAAGCAGAAAGTGCGACGTACATCGTAGAACAAACTCCGGTATTTGCAGAACACACACCAAAAAAACAACACGTATGGTTCTGCAGAACAATCAAAGCAAGGCGCTCTTTATGCTATGCCTTCTCTCTTCATGTTTCGTGCAACGCAGCCTCCAGAGATTGGAGCAATGACACAAATAACTCTCCTTCATTGCGTGGCTTATGAGAAAGCACGCCTTCATCAGGGCTGACGTCACTGGGGATGCATCAAAACAGGTACGTTGAAAGCTAACTTCAAAAGTCATTGACAGAATTGAAAATTCTGAATGCATGCCTTGGTTTTAAATAATAAATTTGAATATAATGTTTTGTCATTAAAGATACTACTGGTTAATTAGTATTTTTATACTTATTTTGCATTTTACTGTGGTCCACCACATTTGGACA
Organism: Araneus ventricosus; assembly: GCA_013235015.1. Classification (NCBI taxonomy): domain Eukaryota; kingdom Metazoa; phylum Arthropoda; class Arachnida; order Araneae; family Araneidae; genus Araneus; species Araneus ventricosus. Next base: position 18,220 of record BGPR01019542.1, read on the forward strand.
AACAGTCTGCAGAACGTTTCCAACTGTTTGAGGTCATGTTGGAGAACACTAGATATAATTCTGCTCCTGGGCAGTTTTACAGGATGAAAAGCATTTCAAGGGAAGGAGAAATCAAAACAGAGAAGAAATATCCACTGAGAAAGCCAATAATAGGAAAATGCATTATAGCTATAGAAATTATTAGTCAGGACAATCCTATATACTATTTCTATTGTCATTGTCTATCTGTCTCAACTAATACAAAGTCTATAGAAATGAATAAGGTAGCAGTAGATAGGATTTTTTACCAACTTCTGTTACAGTATACCCAGTTTACATTAAAGTTCATTCTTTGTAAGGAAAGGGAATATTGAATATGCATAAGTTTCACATGGCTTTACTGGTAAAATTTATTTAAGAATACTCAGCAATGACAAATAAGTAATTTTTAAATAAAAAAAATGTAAAATCGAGAGTCCAGATTTCAAAATCTTTAGCCATCAACATAAAATAAAAGAATATCAAAATTGCGACATATAATACTATGTATACCCCCCCCCCCAAAAAAAAAGAGTTAACAGTTCTCGAGGAATAACCTTACAAACTAATATCAATCTATGCATTTAGTTTTCAAACTAAAAGAATTTCTTCCTTTATTCTCTGTCCGATCTTAGCCTATATTTTTAAGCAATGTAATAAATATTAAGTTTGCTTTATAACTTTAAGAATCAGCTTTTTTTGAACATCTACAAAAAGTTAAATTTTCAATGTGAGATTTCTTTATCAGACAAAATTATTCTATGTAAGATAAATTTATATAAGAAGACAAACCTTAAATAATAATTATTCATCTTAGATAAAAAAAAAAATAATAAAATGCATAAACAAAATTTTTTTTCATATTGAACTTACCTGTCAAAAATTTCTTCAACGTTTGGCAAATTCCAGATTTGTTTCACCCTAAAAGGAACATAATCTGATCTACTAGGTTTAGCAACTGCTTTCGCTAATTTTTCAGCCAACTGCATTCTAAATAAAAATAAAACAATTTTGAAACATTTAACTTATGTATATACAGAATAAACAAAAATCATATAATTACCTAACAACCTAAAAAAATTGAACACATTTTGATTTTCATTTTGGGAATTTTTGCAAATTTTAAACTAAAAATGGTAACAATTTTAAAAATATTATAATTAGTTACAAATTTAATCTGTTTCAAAACAGTACTTTAAGAGTTGAAATTTCAAACAATGCATATCAATAACCAATCTTCAAATATCATAAATAATTTTTAGATTTAAATTAAAGCTTATTAAAGGAAGGATTAATTATAGCTTAAGAGTCATCAAACGTTTTCATGTGCTTATATTTTTTATATAGCATATTTCTGGAAGCACACACATAAAAAAAAACCTGTCCAAAACAGTTGTGGATATTTTTCTTTTTAATTAAGATATTAAATGGCATATACATCTTGATTAAAATGAAATAGAATACTTATAAAAAACTTATTTTCAAAATAGAAATTTCTTGAATTCCAAATTGTAAAGTGGCCAAAAATATTAAAAAAATACCTTTTTTCAAAATGAAAGGCTCGGACATCATTTCCTCCTAAGAATATGGCATCAATGATATGTAAAGCTGAAATTCTTCTCTGTGCCCTAGACTAAAGCATTTTCATTTTAATGATGCAATAAAAACAAACAGTATTAACAGAGAAAATAAGTGCTCTATGAATGTGTTTCTTACTATTATCACTTTTAACCCCTTTTCTTTATCATTTACACAAAGGTATTAGAGAATTTAACAGACAGTTAAGTTATATTAACTTAGAGTAAGAAGATTTGTATCACAAAAGAAATGACCTCCCTTTTAACTAAATTAAGGATTACTAACAATGACCTCAAAAACTATGCTAATTAATAGGACCAATTTCTAAATAATTATAAGGCATCATGCTATACTTATAATAATGAAAAATACTCTTTTAAAAATGAATTAAGCTTTTTATATATTTGTTGAAACTCTTTTTGTAAGAAGATACATTTTCAAGACAAGGAACTTATTATTGATAAAGTTTTTAAAAATGGTTCATACTAGAGATGGTAACAACTCAAGTTGAAAGTATGGGGAAAGCTATGTGATGTATCATTAGATCCAGTTAAATATTCATAAATATGACCATAATGAATTTTAATTCAGCAACTGTATAACAGACCTCTCATTCTAGTTCAATTTCACGCTAGTCCTATGATATGCTGAGGCATGCATTGCATAATTCATCGGTAAAGGGGCTGATCTCTCTACGTGCCAGTGTAGCTATTTCGATACTGTCAACTTGAGTTGCCATTACTAAAGCATAGAATGAGTAATGTTGATAGAATCCAAATGTTGTCAAAATCATAAAAGATGTTCACTGCATACCTCTCCCTTAAGCTCTTGGATAAGTTCTCCATAAAATAAAGTGTTTGCAGGCAATTCTAATACAGGCTCCAGTTTCAACCATTTTGAGGAATTTGTATCATACTGATATATATTAGATTTCTAGGAAAAAATCATTTACAAAAACAAAGTTTTAAAGTAGAAATTTTATTAGAATAATATTAATACAGATTCAGAAAGAGAAATCTTGCTATTCAGAAATTTTACATTAAATTTACCATCAAATTGCAAAAAAAGTTATAAAATTTAATTATTATCTTAAACAATTTAAGCCAAGAATTCTATAAAATGTTTTATATATTAACAAATAAGTAAAGTTGATTCAAAACAAAACTGTCTGATTTAAAAATACTAAATTGCAATATACCAAAATACTCAAACCCTTTTTTAAGACCATTTTTTTAAAGCAAACATTCAGCTATTTGGAATTACATAAAAATATAATAAAATAAGAGGTATAACTAATTTAAGTAGTTAAATATAAATTTAGCATAGTTTAAATATGTAAGCAAAACTTTCAAAAGCAAATGATATGTTGACTATTTTGAGAAAACTTCATATTATACAAACACCCAAGTAAATGAAAAAGTTAGCAACAAAATCAACTAAAAAATTGTCATTGTTTGAAAAAAGTCTTACTTTCCCATATATATATATATAATTTTCTTCTTTGTCTCACAAGAATTTGTTTAAAAAGGATAATGTAAAATAGTGTAACAAACCATTTAAAACATTTTTTTTTATCACCAATAACAAGCAAGCTTCTTTATTTTATATGCATTTTATCTATTTTAATGTCAGATAAAATAAAGTTGTAAATTTTATTACTAAACTTCATTGCCGATTCAAGTTCAAGAGTAAATGCTTGTATATTGTTTCCTTGCCATTTTAATGTTGAATTATACGAAATATTATATAAAGCAATGCAGCTGATATGCTGACTTATAAGAAAGTACATATCACAACATAAAACTTACAATAACACGAGACTGTAAGTTTTTTCTTATGGGCAGTAAAGTATCCTCATATAAGTAGCCCTTCTTTTTCCCCTTCTCATATGTGACTGTTATATCTGTGGTATCAGTAATTTATTGCTTTCCTCTCTCTCACTGACCTAATGGGATACTCAATTCAGCTTGCATGTAGTTTTGTACCCCAATATAACTATATCACTATGTGTGCAATGGCTAGACCGGATTTCTGCTGAATAAATAGTTTTATGGGCAATTGAAGAGAACTACAGATAATATCTTCCAATGTCTCAAAAAGGTGAAAAACAATTTCCTGCTTTTCCACCAAAATTCCAATTTTATGGGGTATCTTAGTGAATTTTTCTATATGTTTGAAAATTCTTCATACTATTGTAAGAAAAGTGTTAATGATGAGTTCCACTGAATTATTCCTCTGGTTATTATACTAGGTTAAGTAATTTAACACCATGTTCTTCAATAAATTCAAATTCTACTGTTTTAAAAAGTTCCCAAAATCAATTATCCTTTATAATAATAATTACTCACAAAATTTTTAAAAATAAACCTTCAGTTTTATATGTCTAGGAAAGATATCTTTCACCACCAAATGAATAAAATATTTTTGTTATTTTTCCTCCAATGTCAGCATAGATCGTTAGTAAATACAGCAGCATTCAAGATATAATTGATAATCAAGAATTTGTGCCTCCCTCTAATCCACTTAAAACATCCATTTTTGTGATATTACTGGAAACGAAATTGTAATAAATAATTCACTGCAGCCAATTATTATAAAGGCATGAAACAAATGGAAGTGTTCTTTCTGGGAATTTAAATTAGAAGCATAAGGAATATAAAGTTAGAAGCCATTCATTCAGAGATAATAATATTTCATATTAAGCGATAATAAAAGACACAACTGGAATGAATACTTACCCCTAAGCCAATGAACAAACTAGGTGGTATTTTTGTTTCACCACACACAACACAATGGTAATCAAAAATTCTATCTAGTTTTTGCAACAAATTTGGAGTGAGAGGTACAGGAGGATTATTAATGTAACTTAGATTTTCTCCCTGAAAAAAAAATTAAAATGTCAGAACTAAAATCCAAACAAAAGTACTGAAGATAAACAATCAATCAGGAAAACTTAAAAAATTAGACTTTCTAAAAGGAACATTGGTTAATATCTGCATTTGTACAAGTGTATGTTACGAAATAACATAATTAAAGTAGAAGAAAGATCTTCAACCATGTAATAATTTGGTCTTGTCATCAAATACCAGTGTATGTTACAAAATAACATAATTAAAGTAGAAGAAAGATCTTCAACCATGTAATAATTTGGTCTTGTCATCAAATACCAAACTCCAATAATGTTTTTATTTTACCACAGGTTGATGCATTTGTATTTTTTTAAACTTGGTAACTCAAAATTTCTCTTCATATAATTAACTTATATTGCTAAAATAGATTAAATCCTTTTAGTAAAAAAAAGACACCTATCAATTCAATGGATTTTCATTAGTAATATGGGAAAAAAATATTTAATAGCAAAAAAGTGTTAGTATCATATATGAAGCTCTTTCAAATATTAAAGGAATGTACCAAAAACTTTTTAAAAAAGAAGAAAAAGTCTTATGCTTGGTTTTCCGAGCTATTTTCTGAAATCAAATAACTGTGTCAGTGAAATTCCAAATTGTTACATTTTTCAAAATTATAGAAAGACACCAATAAGAAATTATAAATAAAATTGTTTTAATCAAAATAATAAAAATACCTGCATCAACTGTTTATATGCAACACCCGGTTCACATCTAGGAGGTGCAGATCTGGCTTTATCTGGTATCTGTTAAAATATACAACTGATTACAAACTGTAACAATATACAACTGCTAAATGACATGAAATAATTTTAGACATAGAAAAATAAACATTAGTAATTACTAAAAGAATCATAATGTCATATTTTAATCAACTGACATTTTGTCCGTACATATTTTGATTCTACTGTTTTTCCCTTTATCATTTTTTTAAAATTATTTTTATTTCTTTTTCCAAAAATATAAAATAATAGAAGGCAAATGTGTTTTATGGTAAAGTTTAAAACTGATGACAGAAGTTCTGCTAATAGTAAATTTTCAAAGCCCCATAACAACATTCCAAAAACTTGTGCTTGAGTGAAACAGGTTTTTTGTGAAATATGAAGAGTGCAATACTTACTTTCCAAAATGCTAAACATTCTTTTCGTATATCACTCTGTTTCTCTTCATGTAAATTACTGAAAAAATAAATAGGATTATATTACTTGATGAACATCAGGCATTTAAAAGAATTCATCGCTTCAATACTAATAAACTCAATATTTCATTTTATAGCATACACAATATCAACACACACATTCACTGTGGGGGGAAAACATAGTATATATAATTACAGTCAAACCCTGTTAGAACGAATCTTCAACAGACTGATCCAAAAGTTCACTACAACCAAGGGTTTACTATATCCAATTTTTTAAATATTGGTAACATAAAAATTGATATAATTTTTAAACACATATTTGTGCTGAACAAACAAATGAAATAAAATTTTAAAAAATATAATAGCTATAATAAATTAAAAAAACTATTTTTTTCAAAAATTAAAACTTTCCATTACTAACACTACTCATTTAAAATCTACGCAATGTCAACAACTCAAACGATATTCAGGAAATGCAACTAAAGAATGTGTTGCAACACATGTACTATATCTTCTAACAGTTTTGTCAGACACAAGGGAAACAAAGGAAGGAGTACAAAGGAAGGCAGTTGAGTGCTAATCGTTCCTTTGTTGATCAGCCGATTTTCACAATGGGCGATGGATTGAAAATGACCATCACAGGGTGGTCGCTGTTAATATGGTTTTCCCTTGAGGTAATGATATCCGGCGATAGGTGAGCTAATTAAGTGCGGCTTGTATGGCCCAGCTGGTGGATAAAAAGTCCCCCACAGAATGAGACAAGTTGAAATTTTGGTTTGCTATATCAAAATTCCTTGCTTTTGAAGTTAGTTACAAGCATTTGAAAAAACATTAGTGACACAGAAGTTCGGATGGGACCATTTGAAAAGTTCGTGATACTGAGTTTTGATTATACTTTTAAAAAAATCATATACAGTATATCTACTAATAATAAAGGAGAACGTGCACGTGTCTGTGTGTTGGCGCTCTACAGGACAGACTGCAAGGCCTAGAGCTATGAAATTTGATTCAAACATACTTTGCAGGGGAATGTGTACCTTGAAGCTTTTTTTTACAACGTTTTTATTAACTCGCTTTCTTGTCTGTCTGTCTGTTCGGTACAAATCTTGCGATCGATTTTAAACTAACTTCCCGATGAGCTGGAGACTTGAAACTTTAAACATAGTTCAGAACTAGATGACAATGCATTATTAATTCGCTTTCTTGTCTGTCTGTCCGTCTGTTTGTCTGTCATTTCATATTTTGCATGACGCATCTGCAGTACGTTTTTCATTATATCTCGAAAACTATTAACATTACAGACTTGGTTCTTGGATATAAGGATGGCCCATGGGACCATCGAAGCACCTCATATTTTAGCCATATCTTTGCGCATGCGCAGTACGTTTTTCATTATATCTCAAAGGTCTCTGCGTCACATAACTTACTTTTTCAGGAAAATAACAATTTTCTATTTATAATAAGGTGAAGAGAAACTGAAATAAACCTGAAATTTGCCACATGTCTCCGTCATAATCTCATCAAGATGTTTAAAATCGATTGCAAAATTTCACACACAGAAGACTAAAAAGCAGAAAATAATTATTTAAAAAAATAAAAATTTTAATAGACCACGTTTTTAAAACGGACTAAAAAGTATAAAATAATTTCTTCTAGCCCCGTACAGATTTATAACCCCATACAGATTTAAAACGAAAAACGTGGGGCGCATGCAATATTTAATAGTAAGGAGTGTAGGGAGTAGCTGTCGTTGAGAAAACTCACACAAGAGTTCATATCATTTCCATTGCAATAAAATTGTTAGTGACTGAAATAAACTATTTATGCATCAATTACCTATTACATGCACCCCACGTTTTTCGTTTTGAATCTGTATGGGGTTATGAATCTGTATGAGGCTAGAAGAAATTATTTTATACTTTTTAGTCCGTTTTAAAAACGTGGTCTATTAAAATTTTTATTTTTTAAAATAATTATTGAAATTCTAATTGCAATTTTAACTAATTAAAAATTAAGTGTAATTTTGGCCTTTTCCTTGATAATTCGTAAAAATATTACAGCACAAAAATGATATTTACACCATCTGAAAATTCAAAAAATTAGCTCTTTAATGATATCAATTAAACTTGCATAAACAAATATTTAATCTGATGTTTCTCTTCCATAGTCGAAAGCTAAGATAATTAACCTAATGGATTTTACTTTGGTTTTTTATTTCATCAATTTTTCTGTGAAATCTCTAGGTAAAGACCTCTAGATAGTAAGTATATCACAGGAAATAGAGACATTAAACTGAATGATCATGGTTGCTAAGTGTTAATTCTTTTTATTAGCATATTTTAACTAGGGAAGTAACAAACATTCAGCAACTATTTGGCCCTTTTGCCGAATACTAAGCAGATATTCGGTCAAATAAATTCAAGATAATATATATATTTTAAATGTGCTTTCAAATACACATTTAACAAACAATATTGCAGAATTACATAACGGTTGCATAGAGCATAGGTATTTAATAAAGTTGCGTATAATTTATCATTGTAAAGGCTGAAATTATGAGGCAAGAACAATGATTTTTCAGCATTTTCAGGTGGAAGCCCGTTCTGTTTGGTTTCATACACATATAATACCAACTAAGGATGCAACAAATTTTCAGTTTTAGGTCTATTTTGCTCTTAATATTTGGTCGGGCTCAATGCTACACAGAAATTCAGTAGAATAAATTCAGGTTAAAATGTTTTTAAAAAAATGTTGTCTTAAATATATTTAAAAAATAATATTGCAGAATTAAATTCTGGTACATTTATTATTAAAAAAAAAAATCTAATATTTATCCAATTTTAAGTTGCATAGTACATAAGTGTATTTAATAATGTTGCATACCATTTATAGAAGTCTGTTCCATATGGTTTCATATATATTACCAGTTTCAGAAAATAAACAGTCACTACATAATGCTTGCAGGTGCTGAAAGACATTTTCTTGCTAAATTTGCAAACATTGGAAATTTTTCCACCAATTAAGAGGACACTCCATCCTACCTATTAGAAGTTCTTTACCAAAATAGGAATTTACATCTAATAGTTTTAATTTGTCCATTCAATTGTTTTCTGTGTTTGTCATGTTCTGCAATGATACTCTTTTATTTCTTTGATGAAATCCCAAAATCATGAGGGTTTCTGATTTCTTATTATTGGAATTAAGGTACTTTAAATATTACAAATATACATAAAAGCATAAACATTTTTTTAAAATATACAAATAATTAAAAAATATTTCATTTACAATCCAAAGGGAAATGTTTTTAAAAATTTGGTATTCGGCCAAATCATTATTCGTTACATCCCTAATTTTAACTGCTGGACCTAAAATATGCCACACCATTTTAATGTTGAAATTAAATGCATATTTTGAATGAGGAATAAGAAAATGAAGTTGGGGAAGTTCATGTAAATAACAAACAGAACAGGTGCAAGGTTACTAAAAGAATGTAGGTTAAATGTTTATCACAATTTGAAGTTTAAAATTACTTTGTTAAGAGAAACATGAATACCAAATTATGCAAGAGATTCAACTGAAATTATATTCCCAATGAAAAAGCTAGTTGCCGAAGATAGCTATTTCAAGACCCAGTCAATTTCCAGTAAGATAATTGTACAATTAATAATCAAAGTATCAGTTGTTTGTTTATCAGCAAATTTTGATTAAAAAAAAAGCATTTTAAATGTTTTTAATAATCAAATCACAATACCAATACATACGTATTTTGAGCGAAGACCCTTATTTTATCCAGGTGAATTATCTGATTAGCTCCTAACCTAAAAGATGAAAAGATTTTACTATAATAATTCATTGCATAAGCAACCAAATATTTTCTTTTAATAGGTAGATTAGATTGACAATGCGAGTTATACTTAAAATAGGATTTTGTTTCCTTCTCTGAAGGTTTATGCAAAAAAAATAAAGCAAAAAATTATAATATCATGTATGCAAAAGTACACCGAAAAAAAAAAAAAAAATCACAGTTCTATATGATTTGGAATTGAAATAGAATATAGGACTAACAATCTTAGTAAAAATGAATAGTAATTTATTTTTTAAGTAATTTATTTTTAACGCAACATTTTCTCAGTAGAAAACATTATAAAAATATTACAACAGTCTTTGCAAAGTTTTTATTTATTATTTACATCCATTTACAAGAATTGTAAATCATTTACACTTCTGTTATTTTAAACATAAAATAACAGAATCCATATAATAAAGTGATTGCTTGCAAACATACAAGGTAACAATATACATAAAAAAAAATTCTTCACCAGCGGATGATGTTGAATTTTTAAAATGGAAAGGCAAAAAATTAAATGCAGTTTTTGAATGGTATTTTCTATATTATTCATATTATCAAACAAAAAGTGATAACATTTCAATCCAACATTAGGATGAGACGCATAAAAATCCATAAATTTTATTAAAAATTTTTCCATGCAAATTAACGTGAAACAGCTTAACATGAACAATAAATAAATTTTATAACTTTTGTATAATTTAATGCACAAATAATTAAAATTATTGAAAGCACAATAAAAAACTTACTTATCATTTGACGTAACAATATATTCATAAAATTCCTCATTTTCCTTTAAAACCTCAAGTGGAACAACTTCTGTAATGTCTGTATCGGAAGTTGTACTAGAATATTTTCCTAATTTTTCATTTATTTCAAACATATAATCAGCAATATCTTTGATATCTTCTTTCAACCATTTGCAAATAATGTATCTGAGGGAAACACAAAAACTAATAAACAAATACAACCAAAAAACTTGAAGACAAGAGAAAATTTTAATTTATGTGCAATTACAGAATTTCTAATTTAATAAAAACTGGAACAACTGGTAACAAATCTCATAAAAGTTATTTTCAACTGCAATTTTATTTACATTTCAACACAATTCAAAATTTTAAAAAATCAGTGATTTTGCAAATTATAAATAACTATATCTTTAACAGTTTAACTACTAAAAATACAATGCAAAAATAGATGCAATATATACCAAATAATGTTATATTATTCAGCACATATGTTTGGTATAAAATGATTAAAAAAATGCAATGAAATAATAAGTTCTACTCATTTCATAAAAATGAGTAGAAAGGAATTTAAGCAATATTATTTTCATCATTCATGTCAAGAAAAAAAAACTTTTATCATCTTTTACTTTTATTTGAGAAGTCACAAA
>BGPR01019543.1:2272-22747 GCA_013235015.1 Araneus ventricosus
ATGTTTCAGAGCTCCCTCAATCCGAAATTACCATTTTTCAAATAATCTCCATCTTTCAGAGTTCCCTCAATCCCAAAATACCATTTATCAAATAACGTTTACCTCTCTATCTGTGAACACAAATGAAAACGCAACGAGCTGGTCGGGTGAAATTCGGTTTCGGATCTAAATACCAAACTCGTAAATTTATATCCAAACTTGTGTTCACTTTGGGCGAAATCAGTCAAATGGAAGTCTGTCTGACTGTCCGTTTATGTGTGAATATGGTAACTTAAAAACCCAGCGAACTAGATAAATGTAATTTGATATACTGTTTTATTCCTAGAATTGTAGATATGCATCAAATTCAGTGGCGAATACGGGGGATGCTATGGGGCTATAGCCCTCCCCCCAGAGCTTAAAAAAATCACGACGACATTGATTGTCTTGACAGGCTAGAAAATTTCCCCACTTTTTGTAGTCATTCCACTCATACAGCGTTGACGTGGTCGAAAACATTTTGACGTGAAAACGTCTTTCCTCGTTACAGTGATAGTCGGTCGAACTTTTTTGTTTGACAAAATACCTTCAGATTTGAATCGCTAATAACTACGAGACTAATCATGCAAAAAGAATGGTTGACCCACAACGGATAGATCATATCTGTAAGAGTTGGTCGCCTAGTATTTGTTTTTCCTATGACGTCATCGTACCAATGTAGGCGCATGCGCGTGATTCATATGAATTAGCTTTATGTGAGGTTATAAATAAGTGTAGCGTGGAAACGCTTTTAGCTAGAAGGTTGATTCTGGTGTCATTTTAAAGAATTTGAGGAGCATTACTAGGATCCAAAGTAATACAATAAAAATATTTATCAGAATGTAAGTAAAAATCTGTATTATTAAATTGCAAATTTCAAACTCCGCATGTTTTTTGATTATAACATGCAGAGTTTTCTATAGAACTGTACGAAACTTACAGAATACTTGACAATAAGTAAAAGAAACACTGTATTAAAATTTGAATTCAAAAATTTGAATATTACGGGAAATATGAGCCTTTGTAGTAAATAATGTTTTACTGCGCATACGCTAAAAGTAGTTCTATGTACTGTCAACAGATGGCGCCATCAAAAGCTGCTCTAAATAGAACATAAAAAAGGCGCAGTTCGTGTCCGCGCTGTAGATTTTTCGTGAAAACCCATCACACAGACCCTTTGTACATGCGATAAACTTGTGATTTATCTATTCTGTAACCATTATACTACTCTTTATAAATATTGTATTAAAGAGATTGATAATTAAATTGCATATTAATACGAGACACTTGTTTTATGATTTTGTCCCGAAGTTTTCAAGGAAAATCTACGGCGTGGACCCGAATTGCGCTTTTTTTATTTGGCTAGAAAGTTCAGTGTTTTTTTTAAATTAAATTAACGGAAGTATTGTAGTGTTCTTTATGATTTTTAATGCCATGTGAGTAAAATCTGTAAAGTTAAAGTGTTTTGGTTTACATAAGCCATGAGGTTTGACATTCGTCACGACGATACAAAATATTTTATAACCTCGGGCCTCCTCCGACCCAAATCCTTGATTCGCACTGATAAAATTGATACCAATTGTGTACCAATTCTCTTTACTCTACTACAAAGCTTAACAAAAAACGGTCCGTTTTATGGAAGTATACGAGAAAGTCGAGGAGAAAATATTACTGCTGGTTTTCAGTCTATTCTCTGGAACGGAATCTTACAATACTCAAGATATTATTACAACAACAAAGGTAGTTTAAGAAGCGTGTATTATCTCTGAAATTGAAGAGCTTCACAAGGAAGTTTTTAGAATTTTATTATTTTAATGGCTTTGCGACCTAAAATTCATTCTTTAAATTTATATTAAAGTAAGAATTATGCGAATTAGGAGGAAGTACTTCTTGAAGCTCTAATGGTTTATTGGGCAATCTGAATTTCTCAAATGTAGATCACAGGCATGAATTACCTTGTTAATGTTTTCTATTCTATTCGATAATTTCTGCATTTGCATTCAATTCACGATTTTAAATTATTCTTAGGGGGTCGTCCACAAATGATGTCACGCTTGGAGGGGGAAGGAGTTCGTGTCCGAGGATTTTTCTGTCCACCCTCAAATGTTACCCCCTCCCCTCCCTACAGCATTCACTATTGATTGGTCATCCAAAGCCTGTTTGCATTTTCAGATTTCACTCACAGAAGCAGAATTCACTATTGATTAGTCATCCAAAGCCTGTCTGCAATTTCAGATTTCATTCACAGAAGCAATTAAAAATATCTGCCTTTCTTTAAAAGTGTTGAATAATTAAGCTAGTAAAATGTTTGATTTAATGAAAAAAATGTAGCAGTATTCTTAGATAAAGTTTATGTGTTAAATCTTTGATCGTGAAGTTAATCTATTTTATTTATCTCTTCTGTTTGAGAGAATACATGTAATTCGAATTTTTGGATATTTCGAACTTTTTCTCTAATCCCTTTAACTTCGAATTATCCAAGTTTGTCTGTACTTACAGTTCAGAAACAAAGCACTACGTTATAGATCATATTTAAAATTTTATTTTTAAACTTTTAACTATGCGTTTTAATGACATTTGTGAGAAGGGGGAGGTTTTCTTTTAATGGTGAAGAATTTCTATATTTTCAGAACCTACCCTGAATGCCCTTTTCGAAAAGAAAGGAATATAAGTGAAAAAAAAAATCACATGAGAGTTGTTTTAGCCCCGATTAAAAAATACCCTTGTAACCATGTGCGCGCCATAATTTAATTCCTGCTAGGGATAACAGTAGACATTCAAATAAAGGGTCTTGATTCATTTAAACACTTTTAATCAAACACCAAAGGACACAACAAAACACATACATACAGGGACACACAATTAGGGACACACAATTAAGGACACAACACAACATACAGGGACAAGCAATTAAGGACAAAACACTTCAGGACATATAAAATATACAATCATAGGAGCAGAACACAATGTTTAATCGTCGACTCCAGAACATGGACTGGCCGTCTCTTCCAACGGCCGCTAGGTGGCGAGCTCGGAAACAGTACGGTTACACCCTCAAATTCTGGTAATTTCAAAATTTTATCTGTTGATTTTAAATGCTTAACCAAAATGTGTGATGTCACACTTCTTGTTACCCCATCCCCTTGTCACAAACTGTCACAATTTCAACGCATAGTGACATTCCAACCTTCGCTTTTCGTTTCCTTAGAAAGACCGTTAAAATAAATAATGCACCTTAGCTGAGAAAAGTCTCGGGAACAATTTTTACCGTAATATTTTAAGGGCAATCGTACGAAAAATTCGAATTATCCAAAATAAAAGTCGAATTATCCACGATTTTTTAACGTTATTTTAATACCGAATTCTAGGGACCGAGGAAAAATTTCGAATTTTCCAGAATTTCGAATTAAACAAGTTCGAATTATCCAGAATTGACTGTATGTGTTTTTGTGATATAGCGTGACGTGTGACAAGTGGGGAGGGGGTATAGTGAAGTGTGACACTTTGTGACAAAGGGAGGAAGGGGGTCAAAAATATTGAAAAAAAGTGCGACATCATTTATGGACAACCCCTTAGAATGTATGAGAATCGTCTTTCAAAACCGAAGAGCCAGCCATCGCCGAAACGAGATCAGCAATTAAGCTTATAATACATATAATTTTGTAAGAAGTGTATAAATTAATGGCTGTTACTTATTTTATTGCTTTTTTCGGGGGAAGATGGAGGATATTGGATTATAATTCTTGTTTGAACTTCATTTAATTTTACATCTGACAACTTAACGTTTAAGCCTAATAAATCATTTTGACGATTACAGTCATTCAAATTTATCTGAATGAATAGTTTAATTTTTAGTGTCTTGAAGTATAGATTTAAATAAATAAATAAAAAATTAAGGTATAGGCTTTTATTCATGCGAAAAAATGAACGAAACGGTTGAAAATAATTTTTCTGATTTCAATAAAATGCATGGTTCGAATAAAAGCGTGGGCGTCTTTACCTTCTCGGAATATTCCATTTGTTTATGGAAATATACACAAAATATAAGGTGCTATATAAGGCGCCCACGCTTTTATTCGAACCATGCATTTTATTGAAATCATGAAAATTATTTTAAACTTTTGCGTTCATTTTTTTTCGCATGAATAAAAGCTTATACCTTAATTTTTTTTTAAATTTATTTTATTTTCGTCTTTTTAGTGGTGGCTGACACGAATACACACGACATGTTAGGCATAGCAAACCAAATTCAATTACCGAATTCTCCAATATAAAACGCATATTAAATATTCGTTACGAATATTACATATTACGAATTTGAAAAAAGTGCGACACAGACCGAGAGACGAAACAAGACTCACTTCCTCTATCTGACCTTTGATCCTCAAGCCACTCCGAAATGGGGATGATTCACAGGCCGCGCCCCCTTCTATTGTGTGTCGTCTAGTGATGTTGTTACAACCCTACGTAACGCGAGGTTACCACCTTCCAAACTTTATCGCCCAAATATAGGGATAAAATTTTAATATCATCTTGTTAGGTTTGAAATAGGTAAAGATTGCAAATTTTTTTGCATAATATTGTATTGTCAACGGAAACCCACCACTGTGCTAAATTTCAAAGCTGTAGCTCGATTGGAAGTGGGTGAGGAATCGATCTGAAGATTTAGGGAGACGACACTCAAGTTGAAGAAAGCTTATAGAAAGAAAGTATTGCAATCACCTGAAAATTTGGCATCTAGTTTTTGATGAATCTCCCCGTTTCAAACCTCCTCGAGCCAGAAAAAAACGTAACTGCAATAATATGTCTCTTTGTAAACACGGTGATCAAACATCTTGAAGGATGAAATTTGGCGTGCGGTCTATAACACCATAACTATAGATGTTGGACAAAATCCGTCAATAGGAAGTCTGTCTGTACGTCCGTATGTATATGAACTAGGGATGCGAAAACCGAACCGGTTTAAACCGAAAACCATTTTTTTCGGTTAATGGTTTTTTTTTTTTTTTCCCTCGGTTTAAACATGGTTTCTTTTTTTAAATCCAAAAACCGGGGGAAAAACCTGAGTCAGAAGATAGGCTCGATTTTAGGTTCATCTAGTCTAAAATTTGCTAAGTTATAAAGCTTTGAATTTCATCATCTTAGGCCAATCACCGACAACCGCTTCCTCGAGGCGTCTGTTGGTTGGCGGATTACTGAAAGGCATACGGATACCCATTGGCATACGATTTTATTTAACCTCCAAATGCCACCACCCATTTGGAATATTTTTTATTATTTCAACCTATTTAAGATGGTAAAGAATACTTCAGAAATTAAAATTTATTAAAATTTGAATTCAAAAATTTGAATATTACGAGAAATATGAGCATGTAGTAAATAATGTTTTACTGCGCATACGCGAAATGTAGTTCTATATACTGTCAATAGATGGCGCCATCAAAAGCTACTCTATATAAAACATAAGAAAGGCGGAGTTAGGGTCCGCGCCGTAGATTTTTCGTGAAAACGTAGGGATAAAATCCTAAAACAAGTATTTCGTAGTAATATGTAATTTAATTATCAATCTCTTTAATACAATATTTGCACAGGATAGTATAATGGTTACAGAATAGATAAATCACAAGCTACCACACACACCCTTACTACATGCGATAAACTTGTGATTTTTCTGTTCAGTAACCATTATGCTACTCTGTGTAAATATCCTACTCTGTGTAAGAGATTGATAATTAAATTACATATTAATACGAAACACATATTTTATGATTTTATCCCGACGTTTTCACGAAAAATCTACGGCGCGAACCCGAACTGTGCCTTTCTTATGTTTCATTTTTACCAAGAAAAAATGATTTGACTCAGGAAAGGTTAATTTTCTTTGTAATTCCTGGGCTGTTATTGCCGATAAAAAGTTACAAGGTGAATATGGGTGGAAACAGCCAAATCTTACTTCTCGAAATATAAGAGGGACATGGTTTATATTTACGACAGAATCACTGGGCTGTGTTTCTTGTTTCAGAACAAGAATGTCGTAAAAATCGGCGAGCCTTTTGTCATCCCCAGAGAAACGCACCAACGAAGGATCGGAAAGTCGCGTCGCCCCAAGGAAAAAGAATCGAAATGGTTGGGATGCGGAATGCCGGTGCGACAATTTCGTTTAGTCACGTTCGACTACTCAAATTATTGGTTCCGCTCATGTGATGTTAAATGATACTCCTCGTAAAATGCTTCAGCTGCGATTGACAACCAGATCGGTATGTTCTGCTTTGGAACAGAAATTTTAGTAGGAAAGGAATGGAGTCTTCGTGCCTGAATTCAAAAACTGCTGACGTCAAGTTTGCTGTGCCAATTTAACTTTCGAATACATTGCGCTGTAGTGTCGTATAAAAATGCAGCCGAGAAATTAGGTAATACAGTGAAACCTCTTCGAACGGCCACCCCTGCATAGCGGCCACCCCTCTTAACGGCCAATTTTTCGTGGCACGGATTTTTCGGCCCATAGACCTAATGTTAAAATAACCCATAGCAACGGCCACCCAACCCCTCTGAACGGCCGCCGGGTGGGTTCGCCCATCCCATTTAACAAACGCATCGGCTAGAGATTTACTTTTTAAACTGAAAAACGAACTTAAAGTGGTTTTTTTCCGAGAAGGATAAAAAATCACCAATTGTATCCGTTTTTCAAAAAATGTAAAAAATTATTAAATAAAGTGCTATTATCTCTTTAGATAAGTCTCAAACTTCATTTTAAATAAGAAATGTGTGTCAGACTTGTTTATATTATGTATTATAGCAATTATCTTGTGATTGTAACGAAAACCCTTCAGAGCGGCCACCCCCTCTGAGCGGCCAATTTTTCTCGGAACGGAGGAGTGGCCGCTCAGAGAGGTTTCACTGTATTTCTTTTTTAATTCAGTTTATTGATGACACACAGGAATAGCACGAAACGTCCCTAACGCAGTGCAGAAAAAAAGCTTGGGAATCGGAAGCTTGGAGGCGAAAGGCGTGGATAGAAGCGGAAAGGATTAGCGCAAGCGAATCGTGCAATTACGCAATAACGTCCTCGTGTCATTGTATGATGAGAAAAGACAAATAAGCGATTTGAACACCTTCTTTTCGATCGATTGAAACGAAAATTGGGCACGAATCTACAATTATTGTTAGCAGGCTTCATATCAATTATTATTTATCAAAGCCGTAGGGTTTACGAGTTATAATGTTTAGAAATATGCGATTATACAGACCGACACACAGTCACCCCTCTGATGGATTTGGCCCACAATTTGATACGGACTTGCATTCCTGATGATAAAACTGTGAACCAAATTTTATCCATCTAGCCATTCAGGTTATAGTGTTCACATGAACGCGGACAGACAGACGGATTTTGTTCAAAATTTGATAGAAATCTACAAATTATGTGTAAAGACCACATACCAAATTTCATCCCCGCATCTCTAATAGTTTTCGAGTTATCGTGTTCACAGACAGACACGATTCCAAAATTGTGTTTTTCGGACTCGGGGAGGTCTAAAACGTGGAGATTCGTCAAAATCTGGAGTTCGAATTTTTTGACGATTACAATACTTTCTCTTTGTATACTTCGTATACGAGAAAGTAATAAAGATAACAAATGTAGCATCCAAAAGGGTTTTGAATTCGTTTGATATTTTAAAGCATTGAGAATTACATACTGTAATTACTCGTGGATACAAAATAGTAATATATGTTGATGGCTTAACCGGAAAAATCGTTATCCGAAACGGCTTCCTCCCACCCCAACATTGGTTAACCGGGGTTGTACTGTAGTGTATATTAAAGTGACGAGATTTTTACTTCCTCGTATACAAAGAGAAAGTACAGTAGAGTCTCCCTACAACGAAGTCTGTCTACAGCGAATTTCTCCTTATAACGAAATTTTTAATCGGAACGTTAAATAACATTCAAAATATTCGCCGTATAGCGAAGTGGTGTCTCCCTATAACGAATTTTGTCAGAGGTTCATCTTTTCGATTTTTGTCATTTTTGAAGAAAGTTGATAATTTCTCTGCAACCAATTCGCTCACACGTGCCTGTTTTCGGAACCACTCTCTCTTAAAATGTGAAAAATTAACATCACGAAATGCAAAGCAATGTAAAATAACGGAATTTTTCAACTAAAATAAATGTAAGTACATACTAGTACATATTATTCTCTAAATTGGTGAACTGTCTTAACTTTTGAGCATTTTATTTATACAATAGAAATTAGTATAATTTTAACAAATTTATAATATATATTACTTCATATTCAATTGAAAATCATAATTAAATGCATTTGAACTCATCGCGCCAATTGAAAAGTTTGGAACATTTAGTTAAATAACTGCAAAGATCTCTAATCTCCGTATAACGAAATTTTCTATTGGAACCAAGCGATTTCGTTATAGGGAGACTCCATTGTATTGTAATCGTCAAAAATTCGTACTCGAGATTTTGACGAATCTCTGCGTTTTAGACCTCCCCGAGTCCGAAAAACACAATTTTGGAATTATGTCTGTTTGTGAACACGATAACTCAAAAACTATTAGAGCTACGGGGATGAAATTTGGTATGTGATCTTGACACATAATTTGTAGGTTTCTATCAAATTTTGGACAAAATCCATCAACGGGAAGTCTGTCTTTGTATGTCTGCGGTCATGCGAACACTATAACTCAAAAACTTGAATAGCTAGATGGATAAAATGTTGTAAACGGTTTCATCGTCATGAATGTATGTCCGTATAAAATTTTGGGCCAAATCCGTCAAAGGGTTGACTGTCTGTCGGTCTGTATAATTAACGGATTCTTGTCAAAAGTAATCTCCACGCGCACGCGGACTGAAAGCAATCTTCTGTGCACACGAAAGCTATATAGCGAATTACATCAGTTTGTCCTTGAGTCCGCAAGAGCGAAAAATCGGTACGCATTTCTTTGAATTTGATTCTTTACCTAGATATTTTTCAATTACTATAATGAAAAACCTTCTGATAGTCATAGGATTCTGGGTAACAGTAGGTTCGAATTTTTTTATCCACGCGAGCGAAGGGGAAACGGCGCCTTTTTTGGGGAAGTATACGAGAAAGTTAGGGGAGAACACTCCCGCTGGTTTTAAGTTTATTCCTGAACGCTCTGGAATTCGCGCGCGCAAATCGAAACGCCGCGCCTGCTAGAAGAAGGTGTAGGCATTGGGTAAACCGATAAATGATTAAATTAAGAAATGATAGAATAGTTAACTAATTAAAAGAATTTAACTGTTTGGAACAGATAAAAAAAAAGCATAATTAATGTTTTTCACTGTTGCTTTGCGATTATTTCTTCGAGCTGATTTATCCACATTAGTCATATTTAGGGTGACTCCGTTCTTTGTATAGTAAAGTTGGGAAGCAGATTTCTTCAAAAACTAACTTTTAGAAAAATTAAATCTAATTAATCTTTTTTCAAATGAACTGCTCATTGATAGAAAATTTAAATAAAGTTAAAAGTTTATTATTGAAAACAGGACCATTTGAACATCTTTTCTTTAGGGGACAAGAGAGGTGAAGACCATGACTCCCGAATAATTTCAAGTCTGGTCACACTCATCCAATTAGTCATATTTAGGGCGTCTCCGTTCTTTGTAAAGTTGGGAAGGAGATTTCTTCAGAAACTAACTTTTAGAACAATTAAATCTAATTAATCTTTTTTCAAATGAACTGCTCATTGATAGAAAATTTAAATAAAGTTAGAGGTTTATTATTGTGCAAAACGGGACCATTCCGGGCACTTTTTCTGTTAGGGACATTATACCGGAAGTAAAATAACATAGAGTGCATAGGGAAACACAAACATTACGGACACACACCCCTGTCTTCGTGAACATGCACACTGGCAGGATGAACATAGGGAAACACAGTTGGGGATTTTACCACTGGTCGTTATAATGAAATGGTCTTTATAATGTGTGGTCGTTATAACGAGCGTCGACTGTATTTCTATTCCTTGCAATTGAAAACGAATCAGAAAGTTTGCTAAATTACCAAGAATATGTCAGCTTCATCAATTGCTGCCTCCAAGAAATCGATTTGTAAACGCTATCTTTGATACTTTTGATAGCAATTTTGCGCCTGAGGCCGGCTGCTACTACTTTTTGCTACTTCATAATTATGATAATATTCTCAGTAAGTAAAAGCTTATGATATATGAAGCTCAAATGTAATGGCCTTACGAGTATTAGGACAGGCATAAAAAAAAAATAAACGATCCAAAAGTGCTAATATAAAGTTCGTGACATCTGAGTTGGCGTAATAACTTCTGTAAAAATCTGTCCTGATAGCTGATACTTCATCATCTGATATCCACCCGTATTCAGAGAAGTCAAGTGAAATGATTATCATTTGTAAAATGCATATCGATATCGATTGCTATCTCTGAAAAAAGTTGCATGTAATAATAATGACTCCAGGTCCTCAAATCTTCAACAGAAAAAAGAGAATTTCATTTTCCCGCTGGCAATATGCTGAGAAATGAGCTTTTCAATTCACGCAGTTTGCGTTTTTTGCCGTAGGAAGAGTACGACTGAGAACTAAAAGTTGCCCGAAGCGAAGATCTTTTGAACGATTTCCGCATTGTTGTCTACAACACCGAAACTACCCGAGGAGATTGGAAAGGAAAAAACAAAGAAAAGCGAAGGAAAACTTTTCTTAAAAGAAAATCGAAAAGAATTCCATCAGAACAAGGTAAAAAAAGAAGAAAAAAGAGTTAAATAATTCCAAACACGTTGTTAGAAGCCTAGAAGAATTTGGCCATCTCGAAACCAGTTTGCGGATGAAGTCGATTCCAGTTGAAAAAACTTTTGATTAACCAATCAAAAGTTTTTTTTAACTTCGTTACATTAATCGGCGTTTACGAATCGCTCCTAAAATCGTTTTCAATTTAAACTGGTGAATGAAGTCGTTCTCCACATTCTTATTGCCAGTTTTGCCAACGTGATTGATCTGTTATTGGAATCCATTTTACAGCTACTTCTATCAGACGACATTTTTATTGCTCTGTTTCGAATAGGTCACTGTATAATCGGTATTTATTTGCATATAAAAGTGGGATTTTATACAAAAAAGTAATTTACAATGCGCGAAAGATTGGTTTTCAATTCAGTTCATGAACTGGAAGCTAATCATGGTAAGTTGGGCAAACTTTTTTCTTTCTTAACTATGACTTATTTTCTAATTTGTTTTCTGTTCAATGTCGTTATACAACAGCAAGATCATTTCTAAATTTTAACTATACAAAAATAAATTAATGTTTTGGGCAGTAATACAGAAAACAAAATTTGATGTGGAGATGTAGTGATACTTCGTATCGAGTGGAACTCCGAGAAAGGCACTCTGTTTTCATATGCAGAAAACAAAAGCATAAATTGGACGGAGTTTCGTAATGAGGAACCACATACAATTTTGTGAATATCGGGTTCACTACTTCAAGAAAACAAAAGCATAAATTGGATGGAGTTACGTATACCATTTTGTGTATATGGGGTCCACTACCTTAAGAAAACAAAAGCATAAATTGGATGGAGTTACGTAATGAGGAACCACATACCATTTTGTCTATATCGAGTTCAGTACCTTAAATTGTACCCAAGAGTGTAATTTACTAACCAAAATAGAATATACATGATACAATAATGTGATACAGTAATTTATTTGGGAACATGCAGCATTCGAAATTTTGCGACTATGTTTTACTAAACTGTTATATCTCAAAATGAGCGCATTCTAGATGATTTCTATTAGCATAATTACGTCCAATTAACTATTTTTTTTATTTTGCTTGGGATAAAGTTGTGAAAATTTTAAAGGAAGTTGTTCCCTTTTTAAACACGTGATTTCCGTTTTATTTGTTAGGAGATAAAGCGCTACCGGATTATTTAAGTCTTAACCCAAGGGTCTCCTAACTTTTTGGCCAAGGGCCGCTTTCGGAACTATTGTTTAGCAAAGAATTCGGAAACCCTCCGCTCTTTTGCGCATGCGCCGGGCAGAGTGATTTTCATTCAAATAGGAGGAAAGTGAAGAATGGAAGGGTGATGTTTGCATTTTACTGAGCATGATCTAACAAAGAACTCCGGAAATACGCTCATATGACTCATTGCCTGGCACCCCTTTCCGGTGTAAAATCGTCCAAAAGTGGTAGTCTCAGAATCCGTTGCTGAACAGTACTTATCTGTGGGTAAAAACATTCTCCAAACTTGAGATATATAGAAATATTTACAGACTCGCGTTAACTGATGAGCATTTGAAGTCGCTGATAATTTCCACAAGTGAAATTGATCCACAACTGCAAACAACTGTGAGTGGAAAGTTACAGCTGCACAAATCTCATCAATTATAATTATAATATTTAATTTCATTATGAGAATTACCTGTCTACTTCACTTATTGTAACTTTTCTTATTGATTATTATTTTGTATGATTTACTTGCTGTCTGTCCTCCACTAGAACTCTCGCCGCCATATTGTCTGGTTGATGGCGGTTGCTATAGCAACTGGTAAACGCTAGGGAAGATCCATTTCGAATAGGAGGAATCCGACGGAAGTCCATTCTTGGCGTCAGTTTGCGGCAGTAGTTGATGGTTCGTCTTCTCGGTTTCGCCGCAGTTTCACGTTCCTCCCCATTTGGAGCTAAGTGCGCCAATGTGACAGACTTGAATGAACGTCTACCTACTCGAAATGGATTCTTCCTACGATAACCTGTTTCTATAGCGACCGCCGCAAACTAGACAATTTGGCGGTGAGAGTTTTCGTGGCGGACAGACAGTACATTGTAAATTTTACAATGTAATCAAAATACAATGTGGCGGGTTGGTTGCCGGGCATGTGTGGCCAGTGGCGTGACAGTGCTCGCGGGCCGTAGTTTGGGGACCCCTGTCTCAACCACTTAAATATTAACTTAGGTTAAGTGGACTGGCAGTTCCCTGAAATAGTGAACAGTCAGACTGGTTCGATTAAAAGTAATAGTGATAAAATCAGACTAAAAAAATAAGGAACAGCGTTATTCAGTAAGCAATCAAACGCAGGGACGAATTAAGTCCTCTAGGAGCCTTTGGCAATGCATGTCTCGGGGCTCCCCCCCCCCGGATTCCAAAACATTATTTATTGATTTTAGTTCAATCTTTCTTGATGTAGTTTTAATTATGAAATTTCAAGAAACTAAAATAACAAAAATTTTAAAAGCGGGCCACTTTCAGGAGAGTTGGTTTCTGTATCTCGCATGTAAATAATCAAAATTAAAATTTAATAGTAATTTTAACACGTTGATTCCGTTTGACTTGCGTCTGTGATTCACACCTACTATCTAATTAGACGTCTCCTTCTCTGATATATTAACAGAGAGTACTGGAGGTGTCATCTAATTAAATAGAAAGTCCGAATCTCTGACTCGCTCAGTGATTCACACCTATCTAATTAGATAACTCCTTCTCTGATATATTAACAAAGAGTGCAGGAGGTGTCATCTAATTAAATAGAAAGTCCGAATCTCTCCGACTAGCTCAGTGATTCACACTTATCTAATTAGATGACTCCTCCTCTGATATATTAACAGATAGTACAGGTGTTATCTAATTAAATAGAAAGTCCGAATCTCTCTGCCTAGCTCTAGCGCGAGTTATGACAGCGAACGTGCTAAACAAGATAGTAAAAAAATTACAAAACTTTGTTAAACAAATTTTAAATACTATTTAGTTGTGGGATCGCTCATTTTTTTTTAAATAATAAAGCAACGTGTTTTCACAGAATTATAAGAAAACATAATATAAATTTTTCAAGCAGTAATTAATTGGGAATATTGTTAGAATAATGTCGTAAAATTCTAATTTGAATGAATTCGAATGCACGGCCTTTGTAAATTAAATGAAAGTACAAAAATTAACCCTTAATGGCCGAAAGGCCCCGCTACGGGGACATAACACTTATGTCATAGAAAACGAAAGGACCCGCTACGGGGACATAACATTTATGCCATAGAAAACGAAAGGACCCGCTACGGGGACATAACACTTGTGTCATAGAAAACGAAAGGACCCGCTACGGGGACATGAAAAGAATTTAGTTTTAATTTCATTTATTTATCATCGCTGTAGTTTTCTTCATCAAATATTGCAACTTATTACCTTATTTGTTTGTTGGTCATATCATACTTTCAAAAATTATAAAAATTAATTTCATTTATGAAATTATATAAAAAAATCAACTAGATATATTGAATTTATATCTAAATAAATAGTTTAGATGTTTAGTCTAAGTTTTCATCCTTATAAACGTTTTAGAATTTCACCTAATTTTCCATAGTCTTGTGGGTGAGTATTACAAAAAAAGTTCCCGGCCGTTAATTACCCAAAAAGTACCAAAGGTCTCAAGATCTGTCCTCAACCAGAAGTTGCGGGGCCCTAGGCGGTTGCCTACTTGGCCTATTTTTAAATCCGGCCCTGATCAATGGCAATCTATATAGTAACAATATAAAAGTAGATAGTGGATATGTAATTACATTACTGTAACAAAACAGCCCACCATAATTTTTCAATTTCAGTCAGAAGTTTGTTAAAGAAAGCGTGCTATTTTATGAAATCTTATTGTGAGTAATTACCGCTTGAAGTTGACGCAAAGTTTGAAAGCTCTAATTTCTTGATTTCTGATAAATGAGTTGTTGAATACGGTTACACATGTTTGCAGATAGATTAGCTTAATAACATATTCAGCAGACTTACTCATTTACATTTCGAAATTTTGTTTTTGCGATTAATGGTGGTTCTGCTCTTTTCACGGAACATACTCATTGTGAATTTGAATTAAAATGTTTAGTATTCTAGACTGAGCATATTTGAGTCTTACATAATACTTGTTTCATTTATAATTTCGTGAAAGCATTTTGGTTTTCAAACTTATTACTTTCTCATATACGAAGTATACAAAGAGAAAGTATTGTAATCGTCAAAAAATTCGAACTCGAGATGTTGACGAATCTCTACGTTTTAGACCTCCCTGAGTCCGAAAAACACAATTTTGGAATTATGTCTGTCTGTGAACACGATAACTCGAAAACTATTAGAGCTACGGGGATGAAATTTGGTATGTGATCTTTACACATAATTTGAAGGTTTTATCAAAGTTTGGACAAAATCCGTGTACAGGAAGTCTGTCTGTCCGAGATCATGTGAACGTGATGACTCACAAACTTAAATAGCTAGATGGATAAAATTTGGCACATGGTTTTATCATCATGAGTGTAGGCCCGTATAAAATTTTGGACCAAATCCGTCAAAGGGTTGACTGTCTTTCGGACTGTATAATCGTTTAGTGGTAAATATTATATCTCGTAAATCCTTTGGCTTAGATACATAAAAATTGGTGTGACGGTTGTTAACATTAATTAAAGATCTGTGCCCAAATTTCGTTTCAATTGGTTAAAAAAAGGCGTTCAAATTACATATTCAATTTTTTTACTTGCGTAATGGAGCAATCTCTGCGCATGCGCAAGCTATTCAGCGATAGCGAAAGAGGTCATTTTCTCTCGTTTTCTTTTCGCTCGCGCAAGCCCTCGCATTAGCGGAACTTGCTAGAGTGTTATAGAAAATAAATATTGCTAAGTTTTAATGTATACGCATCTCTTTGAATTTGATTCTTCACCTAAATATTTTACAATCACTATAATGTACAATGAAAAGCCTTCTGATAGTCATTGCATTCTGGGATACGGTAGGTTCGAATTTTTTATCCTCGCAGGGGGAGGGGAAATGACAAATTTTTTGAGAAGTATACGAGAAAGTTTAGGGGAGGTCACTCCCGCTAGTTTCCTATGCGCATAATTTCGTAAGAATTTTTTTATGAAGGCCAAGAAATATTTCGAGATACTCTTTGCCAAATCAAAGAGGTTGAGAAAAAAAAAACCCTTTTTGATTTTCAACAAGATAAGTTACAAGTTCTGCTGTAATTCATAGCATTCAAAAATGACTGTGATGATTCCCGATTCATCTTAAATGTGAGTCTTTTCTTTTATTTATTTAAAACGATTTTTTTAACCTCTAAGGGTTATATTGTCTCATGGTCCTATGAAAAATAAAATCCATCATTTCGCATAATCTGCCAAATTTATGGTTGAGTTTTCGGAACTCCACAATCTATGAAAAATGCCAAACATTTCTCAAAAATAGCTGAATTATTAATTTTTTTCTCAAATATGAACCACTAAAAATCCAGTTGTCCTTATTGTTAAGTTGCCTTCTTCGGCGACCAGCTTGTTCACCGGGAATACGATTTCAATTGAATCTTGCATCATTTTATATTCATGGTTCTCTTAACAACGTATTTTCAACTTCAGATTGTGGTAGGTACTTAACCCATGTTCTAATAGCGACCTTGGACCTCTTCTGTTCATTGTCTACATAAATGTTCCTAATGGAGTCGAATAACTGACCATGTCATGTAACCTCTAAATCCACGTTATTAGTACTATCTTCACTTTCTTATTCCTCTTGTGAAATATGCATTTGATTTCAACATTAAAATGTCGCAGCACATTTTTTGGTCAGAGGCATGTTAGCTGGATTAAAACATGCTGAGGAAAGAATGAAAACATAGCAACCATAACCATTCAGATTAATGGATGTATTTCTCAATGTAAGCAAAGCAATATCTCGGAGAGCTTGGTTTACAGATTTCACAAAAATTTCGATGAAATAAAATATGAAAGCAAAATGTATTAGGATATTATCTCAGATTACAACAATGAAAGAGAAATATGCAATTAAATATTTGTTTAAACAATGAAAACAGTTTGAGTTGCATGGCAACAATGAAAAGTATTGTTTTAAATTAAGCAAAAATATTTTTAAAAATTTATTAAAATTCGAGAAAACATTCTACGGCAGGGGTGGCGAACCTTTATGTATGTACGTGCCATTTTTTCTAAAAAAAATGTTTAATGAAGTCATAGACGTGCCGTCAAATAGTACCGTCAATGCTTCATAGTGAACTTTGTGATTGGTGGCGTGCCCAAAATATTGTGTCGCGTGCCATCAATGGCACGCGTGCCATTGGTTCGCCATCCCTGTTCTACGGCAACTTAATTAATGTCATTGGATTGGTAATTGTTTGCACTTTCAGATGGTGTAAAAATAAGTTTTGTTTTATAGTATTTTCGGAAGTTATTAAGGGAAAAAGCCAAAATTTCGCTTAATTTTTAATTAATTAAAATTTCAAGAAAAGGGCTCCGAGGTGCACATTCCCACCCTCCAAAGTATGTTTGTGCCAAATTTCGTAGCTCTAGGTCCAGCGGTCTGCCCTGTAGAGCGCCAACACACACACACACACGCACACTTTATTATTAGTAGAGATTCCTTCATTGTTCAAAATCTTCCATAAATGGCATTCAGTATAATGCGAGGCTTCACCTTGCCCACGAAACGCTTAAAACTTTCCGCAAATGGTAATTGAATACATTTTTACTTTCTCGTATACGAAGTATACAAAGCGAAAGTATTGTAATCGTCAAAAAATTCGAACTCGCGATTTTGACGAATGTCCACGTTTTAGACCTCCCTGAGTCCGAAAAACACAATTTGGGAATTATATCTGTCTCGGTGTCTGTCTGTGAACACGATAACTCGAAAACTATTAGAGCTACGGGGATGAAATTTGGTATGTGGTCTTTACACACAATTTGTAGGTTTCTATCAAATTTTAGACAAAATCCGTCAACGGGAAGTCTGTCTATCTGTATGTCCGCGGTCATGTGAACACTATAACTCAAAAACTTGAATAGCCAGATGGATAAAATTTGGTACACAGTTTTATCGTCATGAATGTAGGTCCGTATAAAATTTTGGGCCAAATCCGTCAAAAGGTTGACTGTCTGTT
The DNA here is from genome assembly GCA_013235015.1 of Araneus ventricosus. NCBI lineage: Eukaryota > Metazoa > Arthropoda > Arachnida > Araneae > Araneidae > Araneus > Araneus ventricosus. Next base: position 20,205 of record BGPR01019543.1, read on the forward strand.
GGTCCGTATAATTTACTTTTGAAGAGAATCCGTAGTCTCCACGCGCATGCGTACTGGAAGAACGGAGAGGAATTTCATTACGGAGTAGCGAATTACGTCAGTTTGTCCTTGAGCCGGTAAGAGAGGAAAATCGTTACGCATATCTTTGAATTTCATTCTTTGCCTAGATATTTTTCAATCACTATAATGAAAAACCTTCTGGTAGTCATTGGATTCTGGGTAACAATAGGTTCGAATTTTTTTTAGCCACGTGGGGAAAGGGAAAACGGCACCTTTTTGGGGAAGTATACGAGAAAGTTTAGGGGAAAACACTCCCGCTGGTTGCTTTATTTAAATGTGCTTCTCGGAAGCAGTTTTAATTATTTACGTCGCTTCTAAATCTATGAATCAATGCAATAAACGGCCTCAGACATGTTGATTCCTTTACACATGCAATTTGGTGAACGTCTAAAAGATTTCGATGCAATATTTCATTCGGCTGAACAATTCGTCTACATCAAATGAAGAAGAGGAATGGAAACTATGATCATCATTTTTATCTCAACAACGAACCTGAAAAGCCGCGTTCGAAAAAAAAAATAGACTGATGGTTCAGTTATCAGACTCCAATAACGTTCGATCCAATTTGACATGTACATGAATTAAATTCACGCCATTCAAAGAATCCAGGTCACACGCGATTCGGAGTTAAACGCGCCAAGTGATCGTTTGTTCAAAGCGCAGAGTCATCTTGCTTTAATTGTTCTATTGATAGGGATCAGATTTACAAGTAGATAAGCTGATAATTTAGTATAGAATCCGGTACTTACGTATTAACGCCACCGCAGCTACAGATTGGCGGTAATGCGCCAATAAAGAGATTGGCGGCAATTAAAAACCGCCAAATCTGTGGCTACGTTGGCGTTAATACATAAGTACAAAAACCGCCAAATTGGTGGCACTCAAAAACCGCCAAATCTGTGGCTGCGTTGGCGTTAATACGTAAGTACAAAAACCGCCAAATTTGCGGCACTTAAAAACCGCCAAATATTTAGCTGCGGTGGCGTTAATACGTAAGTACCCAGAATCATTTGGGTAGCAACGGCAATTCCTGGTAGCTTGGAATGAACCATTTAGCCGCTGTATTAGAAACTATTTGTCGTTGCTATACATCAGAGGTTCCCAACTTGTGGTACACGTACCCTGGGGGTACACGAAATCAGAGTTGTTAATGGCGGAAACAAGAAAGCATAAGCTTTTATCAATAATGTTAAGGGCTTAGGCAAGCTTAAGAGTCAAATGACTCGAATTAATAACATTTGCAGAATTTATTTTTGATTTTACGTTTTATTCCATTTTTACTTTCTCATATACAAAGAGAAAGTATTGTAATCGTCAAAAAAATTCGAACTCGAGATTTTGACGAATCTCCACGTTTTAGACCTCCCTGAGTCCGAAAAACACAATTTTGGAATTGTGTCTGTCTGTGAACAAGATAACTCGACAACTATTAGAGCTACGAGGATGAAATTTGGTATGGGATCTTGACACATAATTTGTAGGTTTATATCAAATTTTTCACAAAATCCGTCAACGGGAAGTCTGTCCGTATACCAGTGATAATGTGAACGCGATAACTCACAAACTTAAACAGCTAAGTGGATAAAATTTGGTACACAGTTTTATCATCAGGGGTGTAGGTGCTTATAAAATTTTGGGCCAAATCCTTCAGAGGGTTGATTGTCTGTCGGTCTGTATAATCGCATGCATCTGAAGACAAGACCTTCTAAAAGAAATGACGTAGATAAATAAAATTCCGTATGTAATCTTGAAACCCTAATTGTAGATTTGTCTCCAATTTTCGTTTAAATCGGTTAAAAAGAGGCGTTAAAATTGAGTATTCGATTTTTTTTTCTCCATTCCACACACGCACACACACACCTTCGGGAATACCGCACGTTTTCTGGCGCGCGGTGTATTTTTTTCCCCAACCGTAACTGTGTTATTCCTATGCGAAAAAATTTCGGGGAGGCCTCTTTCTCTGGTTACAATAGTATTAGTTCATCCTTATGTCAGTCACTTATGATTTCTTGTTTCCGTCATTATCGACTTTCAGTTCGCGTACCCCTAAGGGTACGCGTACCACAGGTTGGGAACCTCTGAACTAGATAAATGAAGTTTAATATATGATTTTTACATCAAAAATGTAGATATGTATCAAATTTTGTACGAAATATGTCAAAGGGAAGCCTGGATGGCCGAATGTTTGGTCTTAAGAGCAATTTCAATCAAAATTTTCTTACCTCATCAAAAAACATGTTGCTCTATTTTTACCAAAAGTCTAATAAGTGGAGAATCCTTTCCAAATTCATATGACGTCTTAATATTTAGTGGGAAAATGTGTATTTCAGTATTAGCTCCTTCGCATACAATGACGTTTCTGAGTTAGTGGATCGAATAACAGATTTTATGATATTTAAATCTGTAGCAAGTCAAAGTAGCAATTAATTTGAAAGACAAAAAAGTACTTGGACACGTTTGAATATCTGAATCGAATTCAAACG
>BGPR01019544.1:6886-29103 GCA_013235015.1 Araneus ventricosus
ATATAGGATGGATAGGATATATAATAGTATATATAAGGTATATATGTAATAATCTCACTTAATTTTATTCCAAATTCTAATATTATATATTTTAAAATCTTAATGTATTCCAAAATCACTTTTCTAAAACTCCAGTTTCGTTCTTTTCCCGCTCTGGAGGTATATTAAATCTCTCATTTTGGCATGTTTATTACTAAAAGAATATTTAATCGCTTTCACGTGCCGACAGAAAATCATGACGGCGTCTCTTTGGCACCAGACTTTTTCCCTGAAACGCCTACGTAACTTATTATAAATACCCAATATTCCCTTCACTGTGATCACGTGTCAATATGTTATTCCTTTATCCGAGAGAATACAGGGATTTTGCTGTTGACTTTCGCTTGTAACCTAAACGGAGATGAACGTATATCCACCACTCTCCTATTGATAATAAAATAAGAGGTAGTTATTTGCTCGGCCTGTTTATTTTCAAAGACTACAACCACGGATACGTTATATATATATATATACTAGGTATAAGAGGTTTTATTTATATCTGCATAGCGCCACCGTTTTTTGCCCTAAAAATACTGTTCCAACCCCATCTGATGTTTTTTTCAATGAGAATCACGTTTCCGTGGAAAAAGTAGGTGTTACCATTAGAAAATTTCGAAATTGTTTCACTGTAACCGTAACTATGAGAGCTGGACTTTTGTTTTTCACATCATTCTTGAATGCATACCGTATAATACCCGGATTCAAAATTTTATTCCGTAACCTATAACGGTATTCTCGCTAGGGGGTCATACATCGGTAAAGTTTTTTTATAATCACTCTGTATATGCTATTGCTTTAATAATGAATACTTGACACTCTACTTTCACTGCTTAACCAATAAGCTTTAGAACTTGCATAACTATAATTTTTAACTCGAATTTGAGGAAACAATATTCAATACCTTTTTTTCCATTTTATGCCTTTTACTTCGTGTAGCCCTAACGAGTCAACCTTGTGCCTCCAAGCAATGGCGGCTCGTCCATTAGAGCTGCAGAGCTGCAGTCCCCCTTGAAATTATTTTAAAAGATTATATTTTCCTTTTTATTCTAATTGGCTTACATTTCCACGTTGAAAATACAGTAATCAACGAAAATGGCAAAAAGTAATAAAAATTGTAAGAGGAAGACGGAAAATCAATCAAGAATTAAGAGAGAGATTCTTTTTCCCTGTGGACAGACCAGGAGCTGCAGAAAATTTTGCCCCTCCTCAGGATATGAAATTAACGTAATGAGCAACGCGAAGCGATAGAAAAGCAACCCTTTCTCAGCTTGAAATTGCATTCATTTGAGCTGCACTCCGGAGCAGCTCACGATTGGCGCGACTTCCTCATTTCGCTTTTTTCCGCTTTTTCTCAGTAGTTCAATCGTTAAGTAGTGTTTTTAAATCCAATTCTGGAGGAGTTGTAATTTTTTTCTTCTGTATGTTTTTTCGGGTGCTGATTACGAATTTGAGGTTTGCCACCATTATTTTTTGTTGGAATTTTAGTTATAGCCAAAAAACATGACCCCCTCCCAGTTTTTTTGCTTATAACTCAAAAACTATCAATTTTTAGTACTTCCAGAATTTATCATCATTACATACCAACATAATCAGAGCAAAATTTCCTACAATTTAGGTCTATACAACTTTTGCAGCACTGCTTGTTTCTGAGCTGACTAGGCTACTGCCTCCAGGGCTACACGTATCGCAGGTTCAGAACTATTAGAGCTACGGGGATGAAATTTGGTATGTGGTCTTTACACATAATTTGTAGGTTTCTATCAAATTTTGGACAAAATCCGTCAACGGGAAGTCTGACCACATACCAAATTTCATCCCCGTAGCTGTAATAGTTTTCGAGTTATCGTGTTCACAGACAGACATGATTCCAAAATTGTGTTTTTCGGAATCAGGGAGGTCTAAAACGTGGAGATTCGACAAAATCTCGAGTTCGAATTTTTTGACGATTACAATACTTTATCTTTGTATATTTCGTATACGAGAAAGTAAAAAAGAAAAGAAAAAGATTGCGAAATAAGTATTGTTCAATCTGGAGTAAGATGTATCACATTTTTTCTTGCACGGGATAGGCCAGGGCGGGGTAATCTTTGTATTTATTCCTTTTACTTCGCGTAGCCCTAACAAGTCCACCTTCTACTTCAAGGGGTCGCGTACCGAAAGTTCGGAACTTCTGTGTTAGATTCATGATTTATTGAATGTGCCTCAAATCATAGCGAATGTTTGGTGGAATCGGGTTTGAAACCGATGACCCGTCGCTATCGAAGCCGCAATTCGTCACCAAGCCAACGCGACCCCAACAAAGTCGAGGATAAATATGTCCAAGGGCAGAAAAAATGAAAGACAAATTCACCAAACGAAAGAAAAAGCATCTAGCCATTCTCAAAATGCACGAAGACAAATAAAATTTGCAAATGAATATGCAATGATTGAATCTCTCGTGATTAAATAGCCTTGCAGGAAAATGGTAATGGGAAGAGATATAAATCTCCTTCGCTGCGATATGGATGGTGACACGTGCGGCTGTTAAAACAAAAGAGACGAATCAGAGATTGCTCAAAACGTATGGTGAACTAGACGAAGGGAATTAACGTCCAGAATTTATTAGTGCCAACAAACAGTTAAGGTCATGGATATAAAAATAGAAGAATTAATCGGCTGATGGTTTAAACAAAATTAACCCTATCAGTCCCAGTGATGCCATTTGAAATAATAAAATTCTTTTTTTTTGTTCTGCATCAAACCCTGCCTCTGATACCAAATGGACATAATTCAATTCTTCGCATATTCCTCTTTTCAAATATATTTTTTATTCTTACCATTAATATGGCTGCGAGTTTATCTATTGAAAATTTGCCTTTCTGAACAACTTCACTTCATTCAGCAAAAGATCTCAAAAAATAATAATAAATTTTAACATTACTAATATAGTAGCCCATATATTAACGCTCTGACGTCACCAACAATAAAACTAGAGCCATAGCACTGAGAGACGTTAAACAGAATTATTTCATTGTTAGAGAACCTGAATTTCAGTAATTTTAAATTTAAAAGAGTAATTGTCTTTCTAATTTTAAATTTAATAGCTCTAAAATAGTGAAATAAGATTTTCTGTCGATTGATATAAAATTTATCTCGCTATGATCAATAGTTCCCGAGAAATTTCAAATTATATTAATCCTATATTTCAAATTAATTTCCGTTTTTCAATAGAAAGTAGTAAATCACGTCAGTGGTATGTCATGCGCGTGATATAGTTTGGACGCCACGATGCATCTGATTATTAATTGCAATCGCGATGATATAATTTGATAATATTTTTTGGCAACGTTTAACAAGCAGAGAAGTACTTTGTTTTGAAATTAGATTCTGTATCTATATCTACTAGATTTTCTAGATAAAAAAAATTTTTAGACCAAGAGGTTTTTTAAATAAAGAAATATGTAAATAATATTTCCTGTCACAAAACATATGATTATTTTATTTGTTTTCGATCAATGTTAAACATTTCTCCCGCATATATATCTATTTAAACACGTCAAATATGATGGGAAATCTCTCGAATGAAGAGGCAATTAGCACGGGTGATCTTCTAGTAATTTAAATAAAATCACAGGTACAATTCCATTCTTATTACTTTTAAATATGTTAAAATATTTTATTTGAGCTGTTTTTGATAAATATTTATTTTAAAACTTAGGTTTTGCCAATTGAATGATGCCAATTGAAATCACTTTGAATTTTAATTAAAAAAATTAAAATATTTTTTTTCTTTTTGAACTGTTATCTTAGGCCCAAAATGAGTACATTTCACAAATTTCAGAATTTTAGATTGAACCCCAGGGTAAAGAGTTTTGAATGGAAAAGGATAGAAAAGGAAGAATCTCGAATGCTTAAAATAAAACACTGACTTAGATCCGTTGCAGGCAGGTTATGGTGATCTCGTGGTTGAGTTTCGGCTTAGAGGCCGGAGGGTGTCGGGTTTGAGACACGATTTTACAGCCGTTGTGCCGCGTGGACGAGTCTGGCCCACGTTAAATCTATCGAGGATCATGTATAACGCTATTTATTTTTTAGATAATAGTATGTGTATACAAGAAACTGCATTTTTCTTCAACTTTATTTATCAATTAAAAGAATAGGAACGAACACGCGAAAATAAGTAATTTTTGTGAACTTGCATTTTTCTGAAGGGCAAATTTTTGTTTAAGTATATTTGGTGTTGATTTCCAATAGAATGACATTCTTGGCAAGATTTCTTAAATTTTACTTTGGTAATGAACATTGCTTTAAGAATTGCTACTTGCAACTGTGTTTTTTCGCTCGATCACAACTTATTCATAAGAGAAAAACCCTTTCTACCTGTGCATTAGTGCTGGGTAGACATAGAATATATTTAATAATTACACCAAAGTTCGTGTGATTCAAATTATTGGAGTGAAGGTGTTTGAACAATTCCACCCAATGTCTTTCAATTAAAACATTCTCAGCGTTCCAACCTGGCACTGTTTGCGGTGTAATGTATAAGGTGTGTCCAAATGAAAGGGTGACCTTAGCTGTTTCGGCGTCATATCAAATCCCAGTGAGTTAATGTGCTAGCCGATAGATGGCGTGGTGGTATTCCCAGTTGTACCTGCGTAGTTAATGGCTTCGCATCAATATCCTCATTTCTGGAGAGTTGTTTCCGCAGTTCGTTGCGTGATGGATTCCTCCAGATCAGCACAAAGAGCAGTTATCCAATTTCTTCGCGTAGAAGGGGAGCATGCTTCACAAATTTATCGTAGGATGAAAGGGGTGTACGGAGAGCAGTGTCTCACACGGTGCACCATATGCCGGTGGTGTCAGCGTTATAAGGCGGGACTCGTAAACATAAAGGACTTGCCACACCCTGTGCAGGCGCACGCTGTGAGCAACAGTACCACGATTTCGGCTGTGGATGAGCTCATACGGCAGAATCGTCGGATCACCACACGTGAAACTGCTGTTCAATTGTCGATAAGCAAGGGAACTGTGCATCACATAATCCACAAAAAGTGTGGTTATGGCAAAGTTTGTTCACAAAGGGTGCCCAGGTATCTGTCAGAGAATCAGAAGACGGCGAGATGGGAACTGGATCCGTCAGCAACCCAGGAGTTTCTACACTGAAGCCATCCACTCCCTTCCTACGAGCTAGAGATCAGTGTATCAATGGCAATGGCGATTATTTATAGTTGTACTGTTCCACATGAACTGTGATTAGAATATTGTTATTAAAATTTCTTTACATATAACTGTAGTCTCTTTTTCATTTCGGCACACCTTATAATAAGAAATAAGTGTGAGCTAGTAGGCTTCTGTCTGACTTGCATAAGTGAGGTAGTGCCGTTGTTCTTCTTAGTTATAAAATTGTTTTCCTACATGTCTGATTTTGCCACCCCTTTAGAAGTGTCACCCAGGCAAACTGCCCCCTCCTTTAGCTATGCCACTGAGTATAACGCGCTCCCATTCTCGTATCGCTTAAGATAAGTTCAACATTTTCATACTTTTTGGTTAGAGAAGCAAATGCGTACACTTGCGTGTTATTCATACTATTGACGTTCGTTATAACGACTCTCTGCGTCCCACAGCAAAAGTCTTTATAACGAGTGGTCGCTATAGTGGATATAATTAAAAGAATGTACACATGCATTCTCAGCAGTTCCGTAAAAATAGGCTATTTTTAAAGAGATTCCAACTAAATACTCAAATTATTTTTTATCATTGGTATTAAAAATAAAATTTTATCAATCAAAAATATATTTCTAAAATAGATCTTAAATTAGAAAACAAAGGAATTTCGGAAAAATACCGGGAAGAGTGTCCGCTGAATTCGGACGTTGTATTGGGATTAGACGACATTGGACGGTCGTTATACCGGAAGTAAAATAACATAGAGTGCATAGGGAACATAGTTGGGGATTTTATCACTGGTCGTTATAATGGAATGGTCTTTATAATGTGTGGTCGTTATAACGAGCGTCGACTTATCATGTTTAAATTTGTATTTTGTTAGAAACATAACATGAAACGTTTTCAAAATTTAGTAGTCGCTATACTGCCCTCCTACGCCTAAAAGGCGTACATAAGAAAACTATAACTTTTGGTTGTGAACATTTTAGTAAATGAACATTACGATCAGTGGCGAATCCAGGGGGGGTGTATGGGTTGCAACCCCATACACCCCCTCTTCTTGATTTTATTTAAAATTATTACGACTGTTTGTTCTTAATTTCCCTTTAAAAAATAATAAAAAAGCGTAAACATTGCTTTTTTGGCTTGACAAGCTCGAAAATTTTCCTACTTCTCTAGTCATTCCACTTGTACTTGTAGCATGACGCGGTCGAAAACATTTTTTGGCTAGTTATTTCATTTTATTTTTTATTAAATTATCGAAAGTATTGTAGTGTTTTTTTAATTATTCTTATTGTCAGGTGAGTAAAATCTGTAAAGTTAAAGCGTTTTCCAATCTATATGGATACAATTAACGTACAGATTGTGAAAAATACATAATATGTACTTTTCTTACTTAGTATAAAGAAAAATACAACTTGAAATTATGTTTTATTTTGGAATTTGAATTTATTTTGCATGGTTATACAAGTCGAGGAGTAGGTGTATTTCGCTTTTCTTCGAATCGCTGAGTTTTTTCATAGTTTTAAGCTGTAGGCAGTGGTGCCATGCTCTCGGTTCTCCCTTCCCCAATTAGTTAATTCCCTTCGTCTAGTTCACCATCCCTTTTGAGCAATCTCTGGTTCGTCTCTTTTGTTTTAACAGCCGCGCATGTCTCCATCCATATCGCTACGAAGGAGATTTATATCTCTTCCCATTACCATTTTCCTGCAAAGCTATTTAATCACGAGAGATTCAATCATTGCATATTCATTTGCAAATTTTATTTGTCTTCCTGTATTTTGAGAATGGCTAGATGCTTTTTCTTTCGTTTGGTGATTTTGTCTTTCATTTTTTCTGCCCTTGGACATATTTTTCCTCGACTTTGTTGGGGTCGCGTTGGCTTGGTGACGAATTGCGGCTTCGATAGCAACGGGTCATCGGTTTCAAACCGATTCCACCAAAGATTAGCTATGATTTGAGGCACATTCAATAAATCATGAATCTAACACAGAAGTTCCGAACTTTCGGTACGCGTCCCCCTTGAAGTAGAAGGTGGACTTGTTAGGGCTACTCGAAGTAAAAGGAATAAATACAAAGATTACCCCGCCCTGGCCTATCCCGTGCAAGACAAAATTTGATATATCTTACTCCAGATTGAACAATACTTATTTCGCAATCTTTTTCTTTTCTTTTTTACTTTCTCGTATACGAAGTATACAAAGAGAAAGTATTGTAATCGTCAAAAAATTCGAACTCGAGATTTTGACGAATCTCCACGTTTTAGACCTCCCTGAGTCCGAAAAACATAATTTTGGAATCATGTCTGTGTGTCTGTCTGTGAACACGATAACTCGAAAACTATTACAGCTACGGGGATGAAATTTGGTATGTGGTCTTTAAACATAATTTGTAGGTTTCTATCAAATTTTAGATAAAATCCGTCCGCGGGAAGTCTGTCTATTTGTATGTCCGCGGTCATGTAAACACTATAACTCAAAAACTTGAATAGCTAGATGGATAAAATTTGGTACACAGTTTTATCGTCATGAATGTAGGTGCGTATTAAATTTTGGGCCAAATCCGTCAAGAAGGGACGTTCAAATTGCATATTCAATTTCTTTTAATCCGATTCTCATGCGCAAAGTACTGGTAGCAATCTGTTATTGTTGTAAATTTTATTTACAACAATAAATAATGTTCTCAAACATGAATTGTAACAATTTTTTTATTGTTGTAAATAAAATTCAAACCGATCTCATTATTTCAGCAAATCTTTTATTTACGCGCTTTTGCAACTGTTACGATTGTGTTAGTATAAATTGTTTTCTTGGGAATTCAATTCCAAAGCAGAATTTTCGCTTTAGTATTCATTGCATTGCCTATTTTATCGCGTCTGCTTCAAAGTAATATTTTTTTGAAACGTGGCAACAGATATTTGATTTCAGGTTTGTTGGTTTGTTTCACTTTCTCGTATACGAAGTATGCAAAGGGAAAGTATTGTAATCGTCAAAAAAAAAAAAATTCGAACTCGAGATTTTGACGAATCTCCACTTAGAAAATATACGAGAAATTTTGGGGGAGACCACTCCCGCTGGTTTTAGAGACGGGAACAACAGTTTCACTGAACGACGACACTGAACGAGTTTCACTGAACGAGTCTAATTCTTTAATAAGCAGTTCGTGAAGAAGTCCTCGCAATGAGACACGAATATCGGCATTATTTATCAAGCCTTTTAAACTCATTGATTGCCACGCACTAGGCTAGTTTTTTCTGTATGAGGTCCAAATTTCACTCTTTAATTACGTGAAGTACAGATCCCATCCCACAGAACATAGCGACGTTTTTTTCAAAGAATCAAATTTGGTACAAAGACATTGTAAAAATAAATAACAATCATATTCAGATTCAGAGACAGCCACTTTTGGGAATAACAAAAACATATAGAACTGTATCAAATGATGTAATTCAGGTCTTGAGTGGATGGATGTCCGCCTTTGGACCTAGAGATTAGAATTGAAAATGACATGGCTAAGCAAATAAGAAGGAACAAATTAAATAAAATAATTGATGAAAAGATAAGTTTTGAATACGAAAAAATAATTCAACCATAGAAAACTCTGAAGATAGATTGGAATTACTACATGCAGTGGCGAATCCGGGAGAGTATCGGGCTGCATCACTCCCCCAGAGCTAAGCCAGAAATCTTGATTCTGTTTAAAATCACTAAAACTGTTTGTTCTTAACTTCCCTTTTTTTTAAAAATTAATGAAAACGAGACAACATTGCCTTTGGGCTTGACAGGCTCGAAAATTTTCCTACTTTTCTAGTTATTCCACTTGCATATGTAGGGTTAACGCGGTCGAAGACATTTTATGGCTAGTTATTTCATTGGTTTTTTTTATTAAATTATCGAAAGTATTGTATTGTCCCTTGTGATTCTTATTGTCGGGTTCGTTAAGTATGTAAAGTTAAAGTGTTTGGGTTGCACAAGCCATGAGGTTTGACATTCGTCACGACGAAGCAAAATTTTTATGACCTCAGCCCCCCCCCCCCCCGACCCAAATCCTGGATTCGCCACCTAGTACGCTAGTTTCTTGAGATGCGCATTTTTCTTTAGTGGTTTTTTACTATTTTTTAATAAGATACGTCCTTTTTTGTTTAGGAATAATGTCGGGCAGCTCACAAACATTACTATTTTTTCTTGAGTGATTTTCTACTGTTTCTTAATAAGATGAATCCTTTTTTGCTTAGGAATAATGTCGGGCTGCTCGCAAACATTACTATTTTTTCTTTAGTGGTTTTCTACTATTTCTTAATAAGATACGTTCTTTTCTGCTTAGGAATAATGTCAGGCAGCTCACAAACATTACTATTTTTTCTTCAGTGATTTTCTACTATTTCTTAATAAGATGAATCCTTTTTTGCTTATGAATAATGTCGGGCAGCTCACAAACATTACTATTTTTCGTTAGTGATTTTTTACTATTTCTTAATAAGATTAATCATTTTTTTGCTTAGTAATAATGTCGGACAGCTCACAAACATTACTAAGTAGAAAAAATTAGAAAATATAAAAAAAAACCAACTGAGATAGCCTTTTAAGCTTAGGAGGGCAGTATAGTATTTTAATAGCAAATTCCTCAATGGTTTCTTACTTGTATTAAATTTTATTTATAAGGAACTCATTCTCACAGTATTATTAAACAGAATAAAATGCCACGAGATATAGTTCAAATTTTATTGATCACCAGGTGCTTGGCAAATAGACGTCTTTCATTATTCTAAACCAATAAATGGGCGCGTAAAGGCGACAGACTACTTTTTATTGCAGGAATGTCGGCAAATAATATCTTACGAGCCGTGTGCACTGCCTTTTGGGATTATTTGTCTACTTATTTTATTACTTTTTTCGCTTCTCTATCATTTCTTACTACTTTCGCTTTCTTTTTTCGCTTGCTATTATCAGTCAACGTTAAGTTTGTGCTTTCTGGTTGTTGTTTTATAAATTTTATCTCACCCGAAGAATTAATAAATTGGATTTAAATGGAATTTTCATAATTCATCAAATTTTTATCTAATGAACTTGACTTTTTGTAATTTCTTTAGTAAGACCAAGATTTCTTTTATTAAAGACTGCATAGCGCATTATGAAGAAATCGAACAACTAATACTTCCGGGAAAGATTTTTATATTCTGACTGCGGACGAACTATGCACGGATAACGAACACCTAACTGAACAAACACAAAAACAAACGACGCAAAATTGAATAATGCACCGAGACAAACAATTCCTGGATGACAGATCTAGATTATTTACTAGATGACAGATCAGTTTAGGGAATACGCTGTTCCTTGAAATGATGTGTTTACTGTCTGTCCGCCACGAGAACTGTGGCCGCCAAAATGTCTAGTTTGCGGCGGTTGCTATAGAAACAGGTTATCGTAGGAAGAATCCACTTCTAGTAGGTAGAAGTTCATTCAATTGTGTTCCGCCGCAAACTGGCGCCAAGAATAAAAAACCACGACTTCCATTGGATTTCTCCTATTCGAAATGGATCTTCCCTCGAATAACCAGTTGCTATAGCGACAGCCGTAAACTAGACATTTTGGCGGCCACAGTTCTCGTAGCGGACAAACAATATGTTCGAACTGCGAGCACAAGTACGGATAACGTAACAAAAAACCCAAGATTGGATGACATACTAGGACACTCAAAAGGTCCTGAAGCTTATTCCCTGGATGACAGATCAGTTCAGGGACAGTGGCGGTTTTTCGCACAGGTGCTCGCCTCGTCCATCGAGACCGTGGTGGGCCTCAAAATCTATTCGACATACATTGCAGTACGAAGGTAATGGCAAATTTGATGACGACTTTGTGTAGGGAGAGAGGATCGAAAATTATTTTGCGCCTGTGGCTTCGTATTCTCAAAATCCGCTACTGTTCAAGGAAGATGCTGTTCCTTGAAGATAACTCTTGTGGTTGATTATGAGACTAACGCGCAGACTACTGCGCTCCCTAGGCAGCTGTTTCTTGAACCAGTGGCAAATCCAGAATTTGGTCTGGGAGGGACTCGGGTCATAAAAATTTTATATCGTCGTGACTTCATGGCTTATATAAGTCAAGACACTTTAACTTTACTCACCTGGCAATAAGAATCACAAAGGTCACTGCAATACTTTCGATAATTTAATAAAAACACAATGAAAAACCAGCCGAAAAATGTTCTCGACCGCGTTAACGCTGCAAGTACAAGTGGAATGACTACTAAAGCGGGAAAATTTTCGAACCTGTAGAGCCAGAAAGCAATGTTGTCATGATTTCATTATTATTTCAAAATAAAAATTAAGAACAAACAGTTGTAGTGATTTTAAATAAAATCAAGAATTTTGGTTTATCTCTAGCCCCCCCACACTGGATTGGGATTAAATTCGCGTAGGAAGCTTCCCCTCAATGGATAAAAATTGAAAATTTAATAAATTTATTATTAGTAAATTTATTATTTAATTAATTTATTATTTAATTAATTTATTATTAATTATTTACTTAAAAGTTTAATAATTTTATTATGAGTTACGCCAAGCCAGAGAGCAATTTTGACACGTTTTTTTTAAAGAGATGAAGAACAAATAGGTTTAGTAATTTGAAAAGGATCAAAAATTTTAATTTAGCCCGGGGGAGGCTGCATACCCATAGCACCTAGCCACTATCTTGAACTGATCTCTTTATATTCGCAAACAAACACATGTATGGATAACAAACACATGAAAAAACGACTCAAGATTGGCTGACGTATTAGTATACCCAAAAAATCTTGAAGCTTATTCCCTGAATGACAGATCTGTTCAGAGAATCTGCTGTTCCTTGAAATGATCTATTCGTGTTCGGACCCGCGTGTCAGTTTTGTGACAACTGATGGTTAATTTTTCATCAGTAAAAAAGAATGAAAATAATTTCATCTTGAGCTATGCTGGGTATATCAACTAGTAAAACCTATATAAGTTTTAAAAAGATGTACTCAAAATTTGGCCCACATTCTGGTTTGCGTCTTATTCTAATCGGTCTAGTGTGAAAAAAATATTCAAAAAGCAGTAGGAAAAAAACTTGATATTACTGTATTGTTATCTCTTCAAACAGGATTCACATCAGTACCGCTACAGGCGAAACTCAAAAGTGAATCTTGGCGAACTTGATTCCGTTTGTCAAAACTTCTTTTTTACTTCACCTCAGTTCTTGCATAACAATCGAATCGTCTGCGAAATGAAATAAAAAACGAAAACCTGGGTAGTTTTACCGGCGACCTGTTTTCAGAGTACGTCTTTCCTCTTGAAAGAACGAATACGAACGCATTTGAGAAAGAACTCTTAACTATTACGTCATAATGAAACAAAAGTTCGTCTTTCGCATTGAATGCAAAATTATACCAGTAAATTCTTCTCATTCTCTCGTTTTCCTTTAACAAATCCATAAATTATTTTTTTATACTATCGAGTTGGGGGGTCATTAAAGAAATTATGCAACTTCTATTGTCTTCATTCGAGTTTGCGCAATTCCTCAATTGCAGTTTGAGTATTTTGTCGCAAAAACGTAGGATAGATGTTTTTGTTTACAGTGGCAACTGATACCTGATAATGCGTATCGAATTTTGTTGTTGGTTGCAATAGTCATTTTGCAGAATATAATTATCGAGATACATTTTTAAAATATCGGATTCTTATCATTAAGGGCATGAGAAAAAAATGCAAAGCGGGTGACAACTCTGAATCGAAAGAGTGGCAATCATATTAACGAAACATTTATAAAAGATGTCAAACCTTAAATTTCGGCGTTAATGAGAACTGAATTTTTAATATGATAATGTCTATAAGTTGGCATTCTATCTGTAAATTGCGTGATGTGTCATGTGACATATATGTCAAATCATTCGTTCAAAATGTTCAACGTCGTTCGTTCGTTCAACAAGACAGACTGTTGGACCCAGAATTATCAAATTTGGCACGCAGTTGTTTCTTGGGTAGTAGGTTCTCACTAAGAAAGGATGTTTGAAACCTTTAATTAGAGTTTTAATTAAAAATTAATCAAAATTTTACCGTGTGTCGTCCTCATCATCCGACGACTCTGGTTCAAAATTACGAGATCCGCCTCAAAATAGTTTGCAAACTAAGCTAAACTGTAAGTGTGTCAGATATGTTTCACGGTTTAGTTAGTATAAGAGAAGAGTCATGCTTTGCGATAGCTGCAATAAAGAAATAAAGTATCAAGTTGAAAGCTTGAAAAAAATTTTATGCATTAAATTATAAAACAGTAAATTATTTTAAATTATATTATTATTTATTATTAATTATTTGTTATTTTGTTTCAGGGTTTAATTAGTATCACAGAAGAGTCATGCTTTGTGATAGCTGCAATAAGGAAATAAAGTATCAAATTGAAAGCTTGAAAAAATTTTATGCATCAAATTATAAAATTATTATTTATTATTATTATTATTTATTTATTATTTTGTTTCAGGGTTTATTAGTATCAGGAAGTGAGTATGCTTTCGATAGCTGCAATAAGAATAATAGCATATGAAAGCTTGAAAAAATTCTTATGCATAAATTATAAAACAGTAAATTATTTTAAATTATATTATTATTTATTATTATTATTATTTATTTTTATTTTGTTTCAGGGGTTTATTAGTATCACAGGAAGAGTATGCTTTGCGATAGCTGCAATAGAAATAAAATATAAATTGAAAGGACAAAAATTTTATGCATCAAATTATAAAACAGGAAATTATTTTAATCGTCATACAGTTACACTCGTTATAATGACCCTCTGCGTCCCACAGCAAAAGGTCTTATAACTAGTGGTCGCTATGTGATATAATTCTTAAAAAAATGCACACATGCATCCTCAGAATGTTCTGTAAAATAGGTACTTTTTAAAGAGATTCCAACTAAAAACTCAAATTATTTTTATCATTGGTATTAAAAAATAAAATTTTTTATCAATCAGAAATATATTTCTAAAATAGATTTTAAAGTAGGAAAATAAAGGAATTTGAAAAATACTGGGAAGAGTGTCCGCTGAAATCGGACGATTGTATTGGATTAGACGACACTGGACGTTAGTCGTTATACCGAAATAAAGCCAACATAGTGCAGAAGCATAGTTAGGATTTCATCACTGGTCGTTATATAATGGAATGGTCTTATTATAATGTTTATCCGATGGACAATGGCACAAAATTCAATATGACAAGCACCATATTAAACTTTAAGGATTTTAGACTTAAAGAATTCAACAAAAATTTCTCTGCTACTATTACAGATTTTCCACAATTTAACAAAACCTGGGGTTGACACTCTACAGGAAAAGGTGCAAATTCAATTGTCCTAAAAATTTTAAAATAAAAGTATCAGAAAATATTTAACTATTCCGATCTAGTGTTTGTTTAAATTTTCCCTTTTTTTACCATTCCATATAAAAAAAATTTAAAAGGCAGTAATTTAAAGTCTACACTTCGAAACGAGAGATAGGCGAAATGGCACACCTCATTTTACAGCATCAATGAAATCAAAAATTAATATAATTTAACACCTTTACAGTATAATTCGTTTTATTAGATATTTTCTTACATAAAATTTTGCCGTACACCACTCTTATTTACAAAAGACTTACAACCACGCCTTTTTCTCTTTTGTTGAAAATCCATTTTTTGTGAAAATCTAGTTAGAATAATTTTTATTTTTTGTTTAGAAATACATGACGAAAAAGTTCAAAAAATTTATCAAAATAAATGCTGACGGTTTCGCTAAATAAAATATATATAAATAAAATCATTTAATTTTTCTCTCTTTCTACTTTATCGTATACGAAGTATACAAAGAAAACATTGTAATCGTCAAAAAAATTCAGACTCGAGATTTTGACGAATCTCCACGTTTTGGACCTCTTAGTCCGAAAAAAACACAATTTTGGAATTATGTCTGTATGTCTGTCTGTGTGTGTGTCTGTCTGTGAACACGATAACTCCAAAACTATTAGAAGATACGGGGATGAAATTTGGCATGTGCTCTTTGCACATAATTTGTGAGTTTCTATGAAATTCTGGACAAAATATATGTTTAAGAGAAGTCTGTCTGTCCTTGTTAATGTGAAAGCGACTCACAAACAAATAGCTAGGTAAGATAGGTGGTACTCATTTTTTATCATCAGGAATATAGGTTTGTATCAAATTTTGAGCAAAATCTGTTAAAGGGTTGATTGTCTATCGGTCTATATAATCACCTTTTTTTTGGGTAATAACTTCTTATAAAATTGTAGATAAAATTAGGAGAATTTTGTATGTGGCCTTCTAACCTTAATTGTGGAGTTGCGTTGGGGAAGGGAGAGTGCGTGGAGTTGTGGTTTGACTGGAGAAATCCGGGAGGGGAGGGCAGAGTGCTCTCTCTAAAACGCGGGAATCTCCCGTGGAAGGGAACGTGGGTGGAGTCAGTCTGGCGGGAGAAGTAGGGGAATCAGGCGGCGGTAGTGCGGTTCTGGAAGCATCCGTGAATGACTCGCCTAAAATCTATCGACTTGAATAGGTGGAATACAAACCAGTTGTTGGTACAGCTGGAGTCGGTCAACGAATCAGGGGAGGGGCTATCGAATGCAGCCCCCCCCCAAACTAAGCCAAAATTCTTGATTTAATTAAAATCACTACACCTGTTTGATCTTAATTTTCATTTTAAAAATAGTAATAAAATTGTCACAACATTGCTTTCTGAGCTTGAGCCAGAAACCGAAATTTTCTACTTTTCTAGTCATTCCACTTGTGCTTGCAGCATTAGCGCGGTCGAAAACTTATTTTTCGGCCAGTATTTCATTGTATTTTGTATTAAATTATCAGAAAGTATTGTAGTGTTCTTTATTATTATTATTATTGTCAGGAGAGGAAAGCCTGTAAGTTAAAGTGTTTTGGTTACATTAGCCATGAGGTTTGACATTCGTCATTACACGATACAGAATTTTATGACCTCAGCCCCAGACCCGAATCCTGGATTCGCCACTGAATGGAGTAAGAACAGCGTGGTCGTCAATGTCCTTCTTTAAAAACCAGAATGTTTCCAAATGGGCTCCACACTTCCTAAAGTCAGTCCTGAATTCAGCATTACAAGGTCCGTACCAAATTAACCCTCGCTTCAAACGGAGAGTTAATCTAGCTAAACTGAATTAGCGCGCCGTACCTCAATTAATTCACCAGATGGGAAGAAAAAAAGTAATGATTTAATTTTCATCGGTATCAACCGTCCTCATTTATTCTCTCGCCAAATGCTATCAGATTTCCTGTGGCGTGTCTACCTTGCAAAGGACAGAAACCTCCGCCGCTCATTCTTTTCCATCGAACTGGTCAAATGCCTCCACACGTCAGAGACTCATAAACAACATCATTTTTCTTTTATTCCGCGATTAAGTGATTACTGAAATGGTTTTATCGTAGCCACATCTGTGGTTATTCCGATCGTATGAGTGCGCACGATGGCGGAGATTGTTGAATTAAAAGCGCGGTCGCCGTGTTATTCAGTGAACTAGCGGGTATCAACAGAGAAAGGATTGCGTCCACTTTCACTGTGTTAGCGTCACTGAAGGATGCAAGAAATAGATAAAAAGCAGCCACATGCGTAAATGCTGTTTAGATTTGATGACAGAATTTCATTATAATTTCATATAGAGCAGTGGCATGTAGCGGCGATATATGTGCCAGGTCATAATATGATTTTCGCTTACTTCAATCATCATCAGTGGCGTAGCGAGGTAAGTGGCGCCCGGCCCATTCCTCGCCGGATTCCGCCCTCTCATTGTATTTACACACGCAACCCACGGCGACCGGCTCACCCAAAGGGTTTAGAGTCGAAAACTAAGGATCGACGAGGAGGAGCCAGACCAGTCATGAAAGAAAAACGTTACAATATTTGGGGTATGGATTACAGAGCTAC
This sequence comes from Araneus ventricosus, assembly GCA_013235015.1. Lineage (NCBI taxonomy): Eukaryota > Metazoa > Arthropoda > Arachnida > Araneae > Araneidae > Araneus > Araneus ventricosus. The sequence goes on from BGPR01019544.1 coordinate 24,021, forward strand.
GTGCAAAAAAAAAGAAACACAGACAAAAACATACACAAACACATACGACACAAAAGCACCAACGATTGCCTACAAAACAAAACAGCGTTGCAAAACACGGTGAATGTCCACACCTTTGTTTATTTCTCTGTTTTCAGATAGGACCCCCCACCTCTTGCGCATGCGCCAATCTGGCTGATTTCTGCAAAAGTGTTACGGTACTGGAATGTCGCTTCCCAGCAATGTTAGTCTTATGTGGTTGGGAAAGAGAGTTCTACATGGGTATGTATGGAATGCCGGAAGAATGCAACCATTGAGCTCCGGCCTTGGCGACAAATGCAGGATCTCAAAATACTAGAATTTTTCTTGATAATATCTCTATTAAGGGCCGAGATCGGACATCTCCAAGGAGATGCTTCATGTGACGTCACGGACTGTCGGGGAGACTATAAATAGCTCCATGCTCAGATCTAGAGTGTTTGATCGACTTCGAATGTGTTGAATCATCTTTGGACTTTGAACGTGTTGAATCGTCTTTGGACTTTGAACATGTTGATCGACTAGGATCGTCTTCGGGTTGTATCCGCAGTGCAGTAGTAAGCTGATAGACTTGCAGTACGGTACTGAAAGATGCTGTTACTGTAATAGTAGTATTTGCTGTTTGTTTGTGTTGCGAATTTTTTTGCAAGTGCTGTTTTCCTGTTACCTGGCCTTTGTGTTTTTCCAGAGTATTAAATTGAATAAAGCATCGTCCTCCATTATCATGCTTCTTGGACTGTTTTTTTACCGTACACACACCGGACAAAAAAAGATGAAACAGGGAGGAGGAGATTTTTATTTTTTCTAAGCAATGCATAGAAACATTACACAAGTTTCAAGATTAAAATAAAATAATACGATTCAAGAAAAAGAGCAAATATCAACATCAGTAAAGATGGCTACAAGGAAAAACGCGTCTTGCAAGTACTCAGGGATATGCTCATGCTACGCCACTGTGTCTCACACTGAGTAGCCGGTGCGGGAAGTTGGAGGGGTTGTGCCATCTCAGGCATCGTCTCGTCATCTGACAACGATTTCGAAATTACGAGTCCGTCAAATAGTCCTCGCGTTGCTTCAAAACAGGACGTTAACATAACTAAACTAGGCAAAATCGTTCAAAAAATGATAGGCTTGGGTTTTGAAATGAACAAAGTGGTTTCGATTTATCATCAGGAATTTGGGTCCATATCCGTCCTTTGTTCAGAAAAGTACAGAGAAGGCCTAGTTAGAAACTTATCTAAAAATAACTATAAATGAAGATTTGTAAGATTTTTTTGCGCGCAAGCTGTTCTGATGTGGGCAAGCCTCATTCAATCTGCAGTTTTTTTGTAGACGCTTTTAAACATGTCTGTCTTGGCAGCTGGTAACGCCTCAAGACAGCTCTGAGGAAGAAGTGATATTGATTGTTTCCTTATCGAAGAGCAGTAAAGTTGATTGCTCGAAATTCACTTTCGGATAAACAGAGGGGTATTAACATGGGGTAAACAGTTGAAGGAGTGCAAAGACAACTTCCGAGTAATAACGCTTGTTAAACAAACTAATGGAATGGGAGTTCAAAAAAATAAAGGCAAGTATCTACGCGCGTTTGTTTTGCCAAGTGACCTGATTTTTCGAACCTATTAGCGTCGCTCTTGAACTACGCACGAATTCCGGGACGTTGAAATAGAGGAGGTCGAGGATAATGGACAAAGACAAAAAAATATATCTCTGTCTACTATAAAGATGAATGTTTGTGTTGGCGGTCTACAGAACAGACCGTTGAACCCTAGAAACTTCACCAAATTTGGCACAGGTAGACTTTCGAGAATGGGAATGTGCCTCGGAACCATTTTTCTTAAATTTTTTTATTCAAATTTTTGGTGGCCAAAATACAGAAGTATACAAAAGAAAGTATTATAATCATCAAAAAAAATTGAAACTCGAATTTTGAGCGAATCTCACGGTTTGAACCCCCCTCCACAGGTCCGAAAAACACAATTTTGGAATTATGTCTGTCTGTATGTCTGTGAACACGACTAACTCAAATCTAATGAAATCTACAGGGATAAATTTGGTATGTGGTCTTGACATAATTACAGGTTCTATCAAAATTTCGGACAAAAGAAATCCGTCAAGGAAGTCTGTCTGTATGTCCCGTGTTAATGTGAACGCGATAGCTCACAAACTTGAATAGCTAGATGAATTTTCAGTTTTCTTAAATATTTCGAAAACTATGGGTTATATAGAAAAAAAATCTCAATTACAAAAATAAACTACATTAAATTCCTACAAGAGAAAAGAAGGCCTACATCTTTATTTTTTAGCATCAATAGTTAAGAAGAAGATGGGAGTTGAAAAAGTGAGAATTTTGAAATTCCTTATTGTAATGGTAAAATCAATAAAAATGCCGAGTAACAATCTTCACTTCAGCACCTCGTACCTATATAATAATTTATAAAGGCAGTATTGTATGTGTTGAGAATAGTAGTGAAGATGTGTGGGGTGGGGACAAAATATATATTTGATGAACAGTCATGATCCCTTCCTCCCCTCAATCACTTTCTTTCTATATATGATCAATTCCTGATGAGGAGTCAACTTAGAGGAAAATAGAAAAATAAATGGTGTAGTTTTGAACTTTTAGCACGGTACGGGGAGATAGTGCCTTAACCTTATATTAAAAGTCTGACGGTGGGGGTTACGCCAGGGGTACAGGGGGGGGTTAAAGGGGCGTTTTTCAGTTTTCTGAAATATCCTCGAAACTATGGGTTCTAACTGAAAATACTCAATTACAAAATTATTTACATTAAATTTCCTACAAAAACAGTCCTTCATTTATTCTTAGGGGTGGTAGCCCAGAGAATATATAGAGGGTGCACAATAGTGGTTGAAAAAAGCTAGCTTAATTTTTTAAGAAAAGTTTTTTGACATTTCGATTGGCAGAAGCTATCTATTATAACATTATATCTATAACATAATATTATATATACCTCACCAATTATACCACCTACCTTAAAATGTGCATAAACACTTTTGACACTTGTTCGTAATTAAATTTCATTCGGTTGTTCTACTGCTCGATCGAGTTCGAACTCCTCTTCTAGGAATTGCACCACGTAGTACAGATACCATGACAGCATAAGCACTTACTGAAATCAAAATTCAGTTGGGATAGACACCAACGGTGAGAACTTGATGTTAAAGGCTGTCCAATCTAAAACAACTATTTTCAAGATTCTTATGTGATTGAGTCTCGTGTATTTTTTCCTGCAAAAACATGAAGAACAATCTTTTTCTGTCTCTCAATAGTTCGTGCTTCCCATCTTTTTCTTGCAATACTTGCCTTAATCAACCCATCTATTCCTTTTTTCACCTACACCACACTTATCAGTCACAACATAATCTTCCACCAATGAACAATTTTCAGCCATTGCATCATACAGCCGAATCTATAAACAATATTATTATACAACGCTTTTAGTACTAACACACACAGGAAACGTCTGTATTCGTTTGTTCTATAAAACTGTTATTCCAGTATTCGCCCAGAGTTATACATTCTGTTAAAATCTGGAATTCCCAATACATTTTACAGTGAGTGATATGTTGACTGGGTGTTGAAAGAAACATATGTTGTGAATCTGGAAAAAATGAATGTGCGAGCTTTTATGTTAACTCATCATATTTATGTATATTTAGATTATATTGTCTTAATATATACTCATTTGGAACGTTTACACAAAATTAAGCGACTGAGTAAAGTATCTTGTGGAGGGAACGGATGTGAGGGGAAGTGATGACGACAATTTCATCAAATATATATTTTGTGCCCCATACGACACCACCACTATTCTCTTACATACAATACTACCTTTATAAAATTATTATATAGGCATGAGTGCGCTACAGTGGTTACATTTGTTACTTCGACATTTTATTCATTTACTTACAATAAAATTCAGAAATACTCACTTTTCAACTCATATTCTAAATATCGATGGTAAAATAAAGATCTAGGGCTTTTTTTGTAGGAATTTAATGTGCTTTATTTTTTGTAATTGAGTAATTTTTCGCTGAGAACCCAGTTTGAGATATTTAAGAAAAAACTGAAAAGAATTCCTTTAACCCCCCCCCCCCTGTACCCCAGATAACCCCCACGGTCAGGGACTTTTGATATGTTAGCAGAGGATATTCCTACAACTGTGCCAAATTTCAAAACTACACCATTTATTTTCTGTTTTCCTTCGTTGACTCGATAAGAATGATCATATGGAGAAAGCGGATTGAGGAGGAAGGGATGCAGTAATTCATCAAATATATTTGTGCCCCCCCACCCCACACTACCACTATTCTCAACACATACAATGCTGCCTTTATAAAATTATTATATATACATGCGGTGCTTGAAGATTGTTGCTAGGCATTTTTTATTGATTTTACCATTACAGCAAGGAATTTCAATTCATACCAACTCCTATATCTTCTTAATATTATTATAAAATAAAGATGTAGGCCTTTTCTTGTAGGGAATTTAATGTAGTTTATTTTGTAATTGAGATGTTTTCTCTAGACCCTATAGTTTTTCGAGATAACCCAGAAAAAACTGAAAAAAAGCCTTTAAAACCCCCCTGTACCCGCACCCCCCACAGGCGAGAGGACTTTATATCATTCTTTAGGACACTATCCCCAACAACTGTGCCAAATTTCAAAACTACACCATTTTTTTTTCTATTCGTCGATTTTGGCCAGCTAAATTTGACTGGACTATATGGGCAGAGCCAGCTGGTCGCCAGTACATGGATTATGGAATAAATAAAAAAGCAAGACAATGAGCTGAGTCAATGATCTCAAAAAAATTCCAATAACAAGAGGGGTATGAGATGAAGAAACATAAATAATGTACTAAAGCACCTTTATGCGATAAACTTTCAAGGGACGACGCAAAACGACGTATAAATAGACAATAATCAAAATTTTTTACAAAACAACTTTGATTTTTTTAACTTCATTTGTGCCTTTATCTCTAAAATAAGATATTAATTATGTTTTTAACATGTAGTTACCGAGATATAGAGGATCTCAGCCT
>BGPR01019545.1:0-29101 GCA_013235015.1 Araneus ventricosus
ATCGTTTTGACCTCAATAGAGAAGTGGAAGTAGATTAATATTAAAAGTGGAGGGAAAGGAAACGGTTTATTAACCTACCATTTCGTTTCTGCGATTTGCCATGGAGGTGTCATTCTTGTTTACACAAATGATTAGCATTTCGAGGAGACAGTGTCATAGCCAATGAGGCGTGACTGTTGCTAATTAAAAGCTTATCTCAATACCCTGACCGCCGTGAAACACCAGGAGTGAAAAGATAAGTTCATTTACAGCATCTGAGTGCAGAAAAAGAGATACAAGCACATGGAAAAGGTAGAAATTCAATTATATTCATAATCGACTGCAGCGCCAACACATTCGAAGTGGGTATTCTTGGCCTTCAGTTCAGCGAAAAATAAACAACTCGGACTTTCAGACACGCTTTAAATAGTTAATGGTTTGTAACTTTCATCAATGGTTATGTTTCATATGCTCATTGCTTACATGCATTTCCGTAAAAATAGTTATTATAGTCTGGAAAGTATAGATGCTCTCTTAAAAAAATCCATAAATTTCCCGCATGTTTTTTGCTTATAAGATGCAGAGTTTTCAATTAAATTGCATGAAACTGACAGAATTCTTGCCAATACCTTAGAGAAGCATATTATTAAAATTTGAAGTAAACACTCTGGATAATAAATTGAATATAAGTATTTGAATAAATAATTTTTTAATGCGCATATGCGGAACTTAGCATAATTTGAAAGCCAGATAGATAGGGCATCTTATATAAAAATTCCAATAGAATATCACTAAGATTCAGAAAGATGTTGGCATTGCAGCAAGCAGAGTTTCTTTCTCTCTAAGAGAAAAAAATTTTCGAATAATATTACTGAATTTAGTAAAGGTTGAGTATGTTGAATACCCAGGTATATTTTAAATAAAATATATCATTTAAATTGCTGTTCAATTAATTTCGAAAATAATATATTAACAATATTCGAACTAATAATTTAATATTCAAAGTATTTATTTTAAATTTTAATACAGTGCTTCTCTTACATATTGTCAAGTAGTCTGTAAGATTCATATGATTTAGTTGTAAACTCTGCATATTATGAGCAAAAAAAAAAATATGGGAAAATTTGCGAATTTTTTTTAAAGAGAACATTTATATCCAGGAATGGCGCTAGAGTTTGCCCGACGTTGAGGCCGATTTGCCCGACAGGGGGGCACGACCTCCCCGACAGGGGGACGAGTGTAATGAAATTAGTCTCAAATTTTCGCCAGATTATTATTTATCAAATACAATTGAATACCCAGTACAAAAATTTTCCCCGACGGGATACAAAATTTTTCTCCGAAGGGGGGCACAGCATCCCCGACTGGGGGCCCTGCCCCCCCCCGTCGGGGATGGTTGTGATCTGGCGCCACCCCTGTTTATATCATCCAGAATACATGAGCTATTTTCAGGAAAATGCATGCAAGCAATGTGCATATTAAACATAGTTATTGATGAAATTTAAATTCAATATCGGCTTTCTGTGAAACGGGGTGAGCCAAAATTCTCTTTCGTCTTCATCAATTTCTGTTCAGTCCCCTAAATGCTGGCGTGACCGAATCATCACTATAAAACGTTAGCTCAAGCCTATTTATCATATGGTTGAAGTTCAAGTGTAGTTCCTCCAGCCTTTCTTGAGAAATTCAAAAGAACGTGTAAATCCAAAAGCGTCCAGATAGTTTAGATCGACTTTCCGATATTCGATTAACTTCTAAGAAAATACTCTATAATTTTACCACTATTCTAAAAACAAAAATGTTTTATATTTAATTTCTTCATTTGGCAATCTCTAATTTTTAAGTGGGAATATTAAACAAGGCTTCCACCTCAATAGAGAGAGGCCGAAGAAAATGTTTTGTTACCACAGCTTGGTGTAGGAACATTTTGTCGTGAAGAGGGCCGTGGGAGAAAAAAGTCGGAAAGTGAGTAATGTAAACAAGCTGCGTGGAGGGGGACAAGGTGCATTACTATTACAAGAGAATATTTCTCGGTCTTTTTATTTTGACATCGGGGATATAATTAGGAATAAGTTGAATTGCTGCATTTTCGTGCGTATCGAGACTATTAAAGAATTTTGTTGCAATTTTGACAGTGTATTCTTTTAGAGAGGTAGTTAAGTGCTTTACGAATTTCGGTGTTGGAGATATACCATTTTGCATTGCAGATTGATCGAATCACCAAGTGATATTGAACGTCAATTATTTTAATGTTGGTTTTAGCGACATAACCCTAGATTGGACAGGCATAAGTTAAAATGGGACGCAAACAGGCGCTGTAAACAAGTAATTCCCTATGCATTTTAGATTTCCGAGATATTAATGGGAATTTATTTTCAAGGTAGATAAAATGATAATAATAATCTTCACCTAACATGAGAAGAAACATTATAAAAGTTTGAGATTTATTTCTACAGTGGTTATTTATTTGTTAAGAAATGTTCTTAGTAGAAACTGTTCAAATCCGATGTCATGCAAAAGCATGAGTTTCAAAAACGATTAAAGGTAGTACCTAAAAGCATAATCATGTTATAAATAAATTAATGTTTTGAAATATATTTGTAATAAACTGAAAAATCTAATTTTCTCTACTTTCTCGTATACGTAGTAAACAAAGATAAATTATTGGAATCCTCAAAAAATTCGACCTCCGATTCGATTTATGAATCGCCACGTTTTAGATCTCCATTATCTCGAAAAACAGAATTTTGAAATTATGCCTTTCTGTCTGTGAACAAAATGATTGAAAAATGATTCATCTGGTTTTCGTCATCTTTGTAAATCTTCATCTTAAATTTAGACGAAATCTGTCCATGTCAAGTCCCGTGTGTCTGTCCGTGTTCATGTGAATACGAACAAACAAAAACCTAAATAGCTAGATAGAGAATAATTTAGCACACATTTTTATCACCAGGAATGTAAGTCCTTATCAAATTTTTGACCATATCCGTCAAGAAGTTCGCTGTTTCTCGATTTGTATATTCACATGCATGTGACTGAAGGACTTATATAAATGAAATTTGGGTGTGGTCTTCTAACACTAATTGTATATCTGTATCAAATTTTAGTTTCTATCTGTCGAAAAAGGCTTTGATGTTGCTTACTCTGCTTTCTTCAAGATACTATAATACACAAATTGCGCCATGTTATGTATTTGCGCCTGTGTGATGTAGTTTACCCTCGCTTATTTTGAAAGCCTTTTGCCTTGTCGTTGCAATATAAATCTGAGTACCTGTGCGTCTAGGTCCGTGGGCTTGATAAAGTTCCTCAATTTTTATGCGAGAAAAGGGATGACAACTTTTTTTAGAGTTTACGAGAAAGTTTTCCTAACGAAACCGCTAGTTTTGCTTAGTCGCGCAAGAGCTATTCAAATATTCACAATTTTGCTATTTTGTTGCACTCGATTTTATAAAGAAAAAGCATGTTACAAAATTATGCTTAAAACTAATTTTGAAATATTTTATTAAAGTTAAGGGAAAAATTGTACGAAATTAAAATCGGTATCGCTGAAAAACTAAGTTTTTGAATTTTAAAACGGTGTGAAAATGGATATTCTGCTATAATATGCTCCGAAGTTATTAATGAAAAAACGTTAAAAAAATTATTTATATTTAATGTTTGCTGATTGAAAATAGAAATAACACTTTTGAATAAGTTATCACCGATTTCCGAAGAAACTTATATCAGTCAGCATGAATAAGGCATACCGCAGAGCCAGGGAGGACAATTTCCCTGGTCCTGGGCATACCAAGTGAAACCTTCAAAAACCCTACTGAGATAATCATCCTTAACCATCTTTCCTTCTTTCCTACCCCACCGAGACAGAAATCTGTGAAAAGAACCTCCCTTTTAAACGCGTTTTTAATTTCAATGATGGGGTTTGAGTCGTCAGATCTCTGAAAAATAATACTATTAATTGTTATTTTGTCGCAGCTTGAGGTTTCCTGGTTGTAAAAACAACTGTATCATTAAGATTTTCCCCACACTTTTTTTTGTAGTCATTTCATTTTTAAGAATCTTTGGTAAAAGAGATTTAAACCCTATTTTTCTTTTAAAAACAACCAATTGATTCCTTAATTTAGCGTCCCTGGAAATTGCGCCCAGGCCACGCACTCCACTTACTCCACCCTAGTTCCGCACACTGATTGTTGCAAACCTCGCAAAATCACTTTGCTCTAAACGTCAATATAATTGATATTTTATATTTTGTAACAGTACAATTTAATATATGTCATCGTTTCTCAGAATGTGTTTTACTCATAGACTTAAAAATTAAATAACTAGCTTTACCAAACAAAAATCATTGCTCATCGGTGAAAGACCACTATAGATGTAGAGAAAATTATTTAATAAAATTTCTATTATTTCTATTCTTCATAAAGTAATGTTGCGTTGTGTTTAATTTCTTTAATAAACATGCGTGATCATGGCAGTGAACACGCTGAATTCACAGAAAAAAAAGAACAATTGCCAAGTAGCTAAAAAGTTTTAAACTTAGATTAGAACCATACAGAAAAATTACCAGAGATGTCACTTCAGATTTTGGCAAACGATCGCAGCGCAACCTGCTGCAACCCACACTAAGAGAACTACAAACCATAATACGGCGCCATATTCTTCCTGTGGATTCATGTGCGTTGGGCTGTCGATGCGTCTCAGTCCCCTTGGGAGAAGTTTATTTTGTATCCTTCTGTATTACTTACACTTATTTTGCTCATACTTTTTATAATATATATTTTCTTTTCTGTGTGTACTGTTTCTTCTTTCTTAGGATCAGCCATATGGATGCGAATGCCGAAAGTGCTGCCTATCCAAAAATAAAATACAGGACTGACATGTTCTTTGTGTGAAACCTCCAGAGCCGGTATTATTCAAGATTCCTTCTGTTGAGAACAGGTATATTTAACCGAATTATATATATGAATACATAACATATTTATACAAGTTTATATATAAATTACACATCTTTCGTCCTGTGTGATTTCTGAAAGAAACATACTGCTCAACACATGGAATAAAACTTCTACTCTTTTACAATTTATTCCTTTTGAACTTTTTACATTTTGAACTTTATTGCGATGTAATTTTACTTAGGAGTAAAATTTCTTTTTACTATATATTATTAATATAAAGGTAGTACAAGTTTTGCAGATACATAAATTTAAATCAATTTAACAAATTTGTATATCAGGTGCGTAAATTACGTGTTTCATTGATTGCACTAATTATAAATAATGAAATTTCAATGACTTTAATATATAAAGAAAGTAGCAGCAGTCTGAGATAAATAACAAATATTACTGTTGATATATTTTATTATTAAATATCTTCAGAATTGTTTCTGTTGAATACAGTATATCTAAGTATTTAAATTAGCATTCTGTTTATACGAAAACAGAAATAGTACAGGTACAAGATTAATATTCCTTTAAATTTTCATACCAAATTCTATCATTTGTTTCATTCATTTTTTCTACTTTTTGGTCTTTAATCTATATAATCTTATTAAAAATATGATGAACTTGTAATCAATTTTTCTGAATGCTGCTATAACAAGTAATGATAATCATTAAAATCAAAATTTAAATTAGTTAGCTTTAACTGTTAATTAAGTCATGCAAATATCACAGTAGTGTATTATCATCACTATTGAATTTTAAAACATTTTTTGTATATTAAGATATGTGCGGAAAAAAATCAGTTATCAATTTTTATCATTACAAGCATGAACAAGTCAAGTTAGATTAAAATCGTTTTAAAAATAAATCGAATTTTTTCTTATTTTTGAAATTCTTGTTTAAAACATTATTGATGAATATATTTACCTATTTCCTTTTATATTAATTGCAATCTATTATTTTTTTATAAATTTTTGCCTGCAGAATGTTTACGAGTGGAAAAAATTACCATGATGATGAAGCATATACCCTCATCGACTTCAGATAATTTAATAAAAATGAAATATTTTAAATTTAAATTTTCAAGACTGTGCAGAAGAATGTGTACAAAATGATGTGGACAGATTAAATTCAGTTACATTAAATAGTGTTTCGGAAAGTATAATATGTTACATTTCAGGAAATTTTGCAAAAATATATTTTTTATCTGATGCGTGTATCGAATGTCAAAAATTAATTGCAGATTAAGATAGAATCTTAGATAATCATACAGTTTTTTTTTTATTTTAAAGAATATGATGATTATAAAGCTGGGTTGAAATGGACAGCAAAAGATTTATTTTAGAACTTTGTGAATTTACATAAATGTTTTATGTCTAAATTCAACTTATTTTACGAAAAAGATGGCGCAAGCAATGAATTCGAGGCAGTTTTACGAAAAGTAAATATAGAATTTTATGATATTCACATAAAACACAAAGAGAAAGTTCAAGTTTTTTTAATTTCTTCTTTTATTTATATGATGATAAAACATAAAGTAAAATTGATGAAAAAAGATTTGAAACCCAATTTCAGTTATAAAAAGGTGAAATATTTTTAGCATTCTTTAAAATTTTTTTGATGTTTTTCTTATATTTATTCTTATTTTGCTACTTATTATGTTTGCTCAATAAAATAGTGTGCCTTATTTTGAGTCTTTGATATTTATTATAGCATCTTGGAGCAAAACTAAATAGCATTATTCATTTCTTTCTGGGAGTCACAAAAATTGATAGATATTAGATTTACAAATAAATTTTCTGTATTAAAATTAAATTTTTCTATCTTTAATAAGAATGATTGTGAAATTTTGAAAAATTAATTTATTCTTTGAATATATTCTAAAAAGTTGGTTTAATATTAACTTAATCAACATAAAATAATTTCCTTAAAAATCATATCATTGGCAGGAAGTTTTCATGAAAAAGAATAAATATAATTAATTTGAAAAATAATTAATATTTGTGTAGCTATATATGCACTTGTTTTAAATTATTGACGTTCTACAATGAAATCATTTATTTTCTGTTTACCTTGAAACAAAATAAATATAATTTATTTATTTAAAAAATATTTATACTTCTTAAATTAGATATCCTCACTTAATTACTTTATAATTCTTAAATTATAGTTATTAAATTATTTACATATGAATACTTAATGTTTTTAATTATTGTTACTCTACAAAAAAAAAAAAAAACATTCGAATTAGCGAGAAAAGCGTTATTTAAAAATTAGTAACAATGTTTCAAAAGAAATCGACTATTCTTAAATTTAGAATTCGTCCAAAAGTGAGTTAAAAATTGAATATTAAAAAACGCGTTGTTTTAATACGATAGGGATTGAAATAATTAAGTATTGTTTAAATCGTTGTCATGGCGAAGGGAAAGGCTCGCGTCACAACTACGTGTGGTGACGTCACTTGTCTTGGGAGGCCGTAGTCCGGTTAATTCCCGTAGCCTACCACAGGTGGCGTACTGTGGAAATGAGTTGCCATTAGCGTCTACGGGAGTGAGATCTCTGATACTTCTTCTCTGTGGATTAGAACGATCGTTGTGTGGTCAGTGAAAGTTGTAAACAAAATGTATAAAAATTAAAATTCTTGCTTTCCTTTAAAAGGTATTAAACTGTGTATTGAGTTTCAGTTGATATATTTTAAAGTAAGGAATGAAACTGTTCTATGACATATAAATCCTTACTTATAAATTTTGTTATAGTTTTTCATAGATTCATTCTACTTGAGTTACAGAGGCGTAAAAGAATTTCAAAGAATTTCACTACAGGATGTCTCACAAAGGATTCGTTCCTTTTAAATTGAAATACCTCAACAACGGAGAGGGATAGAAGAATGAATCTATCGGCTAGAGTTTATTTTGGAAACCGTAAAAATTTGATACAGAAATTTCGAAATGCCACCAAGAGATGGCGCTACATGCTGTTGTCTCGGTAAGGAGACCTAGAATAAGAATATAAAATTTCTTTGCAGGAAATCAATTCCAATCAAATTACAGTCGGTTTTGAATGTGCCTTTTTTGTGTTTTCACTAAGTGCAAAATAAATACGTACTTAGCACAGTATAGACAACATCCTGGCTTTTCGGCCATAAAAATCCAAAATCGAACCAAACGTTAACTTTTCGGAATGTAGAAGTCTTGCTTGACAATATTGTGGATTTTCTGCAACCCAAAATCTATAGTTTTGTGTATTCCTGAAAACATCCAGGTGGAAATGGCCCTCATATGTGAACAATATACAACCAACATAAAATCCATGAACTTTAATTATGGCCAGTGTTTCATTCGCGGACTCCTCTCTTTGTCGCACAGCTCGAACTGTTATGGCTTGGTAAGATTGGATCTTGGCCAGAAAGAGTTTTGAGATGTTCATAAGTATTCTGTGTACGCTTCATCGCTTTTATTTGCATTCCTCTACAATTCGTCGGATGGACTTTCTCTGATTTTACTAAATAATTACAGAAACTGCCTCGCGTAAAGCGCCATGCAAGATTGAGCATACGTGAATTTTAACACTGCTTTTCAGATCATCGATCATAACTCATATATCTTTCACACATCTGTTTTCCAGAACTGTGATAAAAATAAAGAGCGGCAACGTTGAACAGTGAATCTTCCAAACTTTCTTGTCAGGGCTTCGGGACCTCTCCCCCTCACCCGCTTTTGGCCAAAATTGTTGCTATATATTTTTATTATTTGGAGTGTTTTTGTGAGGAAAAGGGTGGGGCTTGAAGCTTTAATATTTAGAAAATAAGCGAAAAAATTGCGAAAACAAACCAGAAAAACCGTTCATTTTTATTGTTTTTTTTTTTAAATTTAAGGGGACATATCCCTCCCAAATCTCCCCCGTTGCTACAAATGTTTATATTTTTGAACTTTTAACATCTATAGCCCCTCAGAAGACATTTAACGGTTAAAATAATGTTTTCCCCACTCCAAATCAAATTCATGGGCGTAAAATCAACAAACAGTGTTACAAATAGAAGGGGGAGTGGTATTGCGTACCCAGAAAACTGTGGGTGATGGGGCAAAATGGGGGTCATTTTACATAAGAATGGTATCAGGGCTCAATTTTTTTTTTTTTTTTTTTGCAGCGCAGTGTTATTAGAGTTCGTCAGATAAATTTCAATATTCAGATTTTCAATTAGAAGAGGATAGTACTAATATATGGGTTCCAATTCCGTCATATTAGTGGAGTACTAAAATAGAAGATTTTTCACAAGGCTTTGAAGTGTTAATTATTTAAATTTTCTTGAAGCATTTTATAATATTAAATGTCAATATATATTTTTTACTATGTTTTCATATTTTGCATCAATAATCTATTGTTAATTTAGGTACTTTCAATTATAGTGAAATACACTATATTTTTATTTTTAATTATTAAAAATCAAGTATTTTAATGAAACTTTTTTATTATGAATAGAATATGATATCTTTTTATCACATATTTAAAAATCGTTTCATTTCTATGTAAAGGGCACTTTTTATTTATTATTATATAACGCGCTTTTTTTACGAAATTCAATGTGTGTTAGGCTTAGCAGGAGAAAAGTCTTCGGCCGGTGGGTATCGTCAGCGCTTGCCTGCTTTTTCCCTGTGGGCACGGTTCCTTCAGCGGACGTCCGTCCCGAAGGGGTTAATGTGTATGGATGCGCTTTAAAAACAATAATTTATATGATCTTTACAAAATAATACTAAAATTCGTTAGTATTGTATTGAAGTCACTTTTATATATGCGCCCTCCAATTTTTTCACCCTAGGCCTTGGCCTCTGTTGGCCTTATGTGAAATATGGGCCTGGTTACACTAAATTTTTATTAAACACGATTGCCAACTTTTTGGTATAAATAAGCAAATATGCATAGAATATTAATTGTGCAAATTATAATTTTATTTTCAGAATTATTCTTTTCCATTTTGATCCATTTTTTTTTGTATTGTAGAGATATTGTAGCTATCTTTTGGAATTATTCAATTTCATGCTAAGAAATAGAAATATATTATATTTTTATATTTTATATTATTTATTATTATTATATTAATATATAATTATTATTATATTTATTATTTTGAGTTGCTTTAATTGCATAGTGGCCACAAAAAAACGTGAGGCGTTTCGAGCGGGAGTGCAAAAAAATGTTCGCAGTTAAATTTATCAAGATTAGAGCATGGAATTTCGCAAAAAATAATTTCAGATTTCCATAATTAATTGCAATATGTCTCTGTACATGCCATTGGCCCAGTTATTTAGTATGAAGATTTAAAGTAATCACAATTTGAAAATATTTTTTGGCATTGTTGAAGCATGTTTCTATATTTGTTTTATTACTGTATCAAAACTGTAAAGTAGAATAATATATACTCAGATAGACCTATTTTAAAATAAAACATAACAAAATAAGACTGTTTCATCGAAATTCTTTTAAATTTTCGATAAAATAATATATGTTATTAATTTTTCTATAAATTGAAGATTTTTCGTAAAGTTTTTAAGAATAGACTAAACATTGAAAATTTTTCTGTTTCTACATGTGATAAAATGGCTTAATTTCCAGCTTTAAATTCTGTACCTCTGCTACTTATTCACCGTACAACAAAATGAAGCATAAATTCATAGATAAATAAATTTCCTGCTTTATATAAAAAAATATGAGTGTAAATAGTTTTAAATTCCAATTCTCTTTGATTTCCCAGTAGTTTGTACCAAGACTTTCCAAAAAAAACACATCTGTAGCTATGATGTTTCTGTTAATGTGTACGAAAATATAGATAATAAGGCCATCCCAGCAAATTGTTAAATACACCTCCAATTTTAAGAGCAAAAGACAGCGAAAAATTCTTCTGTGATTTATCTTTTCTTATTTTTAAAATGATGTCCAGGTAACATCATCATCACTTCTCCCTTGTTTTTCTTTCATAGTAACTCTATAATCACATAACTCTAAATCAAAGGTCAGTTTCTGTAGGCATATCACTTCGCCCTGTACTGTCCATAACGCTATGCCGTGTTCTTGCTATAAGCCACCAGTTGTTCCAGACCAGCAGATGTCACTAATACTGCTCCTGATAGAAGAGCAGTGGGGTACCCCCTATCACCATCACCATCTAGCAAGACAGCGAGCCAGTGAACTCCCACGCCATCCCTTGTCACCACAAAGAAACTCTAACCACCAAAATCCAGAAACACAAATCGTCAAGTCTTCATCTTGTCATATCGGGGATTGGGATCCCAAAAGTACTTGGTTATCCGGTTATGATATCGGTGGTGCAGTTGTCAAAGGTGATACAAAGGTTTCGAACAGTGCCTCGGCTTGAGATCGAAATGTCATATCCCTCAAGGTGGGTATACACTTGCGAGCAGACGCCGAATAGAATCGTTTGTGAACAGATGCTCGCAAGTGTAGACGGGTTATTTTATTCCCCGCGAACGGTCAGGGTGCTGCTGGCGGTGAGCCAAAAACTGTCGGCTCATCGAAGAATTCAAAGAGATTCGCTATTCCAGTTGGTACGGGTTAGTGTGCTGTTCGCTGGATACGGCGAATCTACTTCGAATTTGAAAGATCATATTTAGATAGGCGTGTGCTTCTTAATTTTTTTTTTTTGCCTTTTCTCTGGTAATTATGGAGTGGACAGAACTAAACATATTCATATTAATAGAAGTTTACAGAAATTAGCCTTTTCTGTCGTATCCGAACCGCACGGACCGTTGTAGAAAAAACTTAAAAGAAGGTTTCCCGACAGAAAAAGGTGAGGAAATAAAAGTATCAGTGACCCAGTGTAAGAAAAAGATTATATTCTTGCTTCCACCGGTGCGAAAAACAGAGAATAAAGAATTCCATGGAAAAAGGAAAATATAAGTTATAAAATATAAAGAATACACATATTATATATTTTTTAAACAATTTTAGTTTTTTTATTCTTGACAACAATTTTTTTACAACATTAGCTTTATATAATAAGTTTTCAATTGCTAGTCATCTTGGTTAAGTTACTAATTCATAATACATATTTATTTAAAATTTCCCCATTGTTTGATGAAGTTAAAAAATATGAATTTTATATAAAAATTGAAATTAATGCGAAAAAGAACGAACTTTTTCTGTGCTCGCTTCTGAGATAGAACATTTTAATATTAAAAATTTTGAACAAAATATCTACGCATGGTGAAATTTTCCTTAATTAAAATGTCTAATACCAAAGAGACCTGAATTGTAATGATTGTGAAATTAAAATGAAACTTAAAATATATAATTAGAAAGAACAGCGAAATTAAGTGTTTTCGTTTTTGCAATTGTTATTTAATTTAGTTAAGTTACTAATTCGGAGCGCATATGTACTTCAAATGTCAGCTTTGTCGTTTGATAAGATATTGTAAGATTAGCTTTAAAAATATGAATTTTATGCAATCTGAAATTAATGCTAAAAGGATTAATTTTTTTCAACTCTGCTTTTGAATATTTTTATATTAAATGTTTTTTTTTATATTAAGTGTATTGAACTAAATGTCTACGCATAGCCAAATTTTCATGTTTTCTTAATCTAAATATCTAAAACGAAGGAGACCCAAATTATAATGGTTGCGAAAATTGACATGAAAGTTAAAATTAGAAGGTAAAACGAAAATAAATACTTCTTTTACTGCAATTGCTTTTGGTTAAGTTATAAATTCGAAATGCGTCACTATTAATATTTTACTTTTGTTGTTTGATAAGACTAAAATGTATAAATTCGAAATAATTGTAATATTAAGTGTTTTTAACTAAATGTCTATGGTCATGGCCCAATTATAAATTCATCTAAATTAAAATGTCTAAAATTTAGTTTAGTTACATTAACGTCCAGTTCTGAAGAAACGCGAGGGCTCTTGGGACGGACGTTGTCATTTTGAACCGTGGTCAGATGACAAGGACGGCACCTTAGCTGGTACCCTCTCCAAGGTTCCACATCGCACCAGCGGGAGGACATTAGGCACGGCGGATCTTCTGGAGAATCGGGTTTCGAGCCTGGAGCCCTCCGGCCCCGAAACTGAAACCTTATCGCTATGCCGCTGAGGCCGTTTAGAATGGCTAACAGAAAAGAACCTGAAGCACAATAATAGCGAAATCAAAAAGAAGCTTTAATCGGTAATTAGAAAGTAAAACGAAAATATTTTTTTCCATTTACTTAAAAAGAATCAGTTTGAAGTTGGTGCAACAAAATATTTCACTTCACAAGTCTTATCAAATAAAGTAAAAACCATTTCACTGAATGAGGTTTTAGTTGAACATTTAAAAATGTATGTAATATTAAAACTGTGCAAGTGAAATTCTACTTTGGAGTTTATGTATCAAAGAAAGCAAACTTCGTTAACCACAGCTTTAAAAATAGAAAAAATATTTACATGATTAAGCGATTTGATAACAGAATTAAATTAGTTTGATTTTTATAACAATGAAAAGTATTGTTGCTAATCATAAAAAAAATATTGTTTTAAAAAATTGTTGAAATCAAAGGGAAAATAGTGCGATAATTAATACTTTGGTAGCGGGTCTCGTAAAAATACGATTTGTTTTGTTTTTGGATTAACCCAACGTGAGTTTCCTTATTCAAAAATTAGAATTCCGTATGTGAGAGTGAGGTAAAACCGGATACCTTGGTTCTGGCTCCATTAATTATCTTTTCTAGAGGACAGATTCAGAATTATTCTCTACTAGTCAAGAAGAAAGACTGGCCATAGAGGCTGTGTTGTTGCTATTGAATTCACTGCGACTGTGAAGATGCTTTTGTTTTAGCTGGAACTGTTAGAGTTTTTGCATAGCATATAAGGAATCACTTTTGCTGTGACTATTCCTTTCTTTTCACGACTGAATTCTTTAAAGAAAAATTCAACACGAAAGTGGAAAGCATTAGGGGTTTTTAGAGAGAAAGGGAAGGAAAAAGGGTATAATTCTTAACAGCTTATACGTATCGAACGTTTTAATGTTAATGTTAAAAAGTATATAGAACAACGCAGCGCATTGTATTTAGATATTAGCTAAATAACGTTGAAAATATGAACAGTACATTCTTGAAATTTTTATAATTTTTTGAAACTCAACCATCTATTATGTGTATGAAAATTTTATTCATGTTAATAGATTTTTACTATTAGTGATTTATTATGTTAATAACAAATTTCTATTTATTTATAATCAAGTTGAAAAATAGTATAGAACATTTTTGGTTAAATCGTATTTGATATATATGAAAGCACCGTTTATACGCCTTTCAAGGGACTGACGAAAAATGACGAATAAATGAAAAGACGTATAATCGAAATGAATTACAATGCATGATACGAATGCATCGGGACTGTGATGAAACGACCTATAAATATAATCGATGTATAAATGAGAAACGTATAAACGCCGCTTTACTGTACATTGTTTCACCATATCTTTATGCATGGGTAAGAACAGAATGTCTTCTTTGCAAATCCTTTATGGAGATGTTTGGAATCTTTTTCACTTAAATTTTGGTTTTGTAATAGAGTATTGTACATATTGTAATCTAGTAGGATTCGTTTCCATAAAAGATAGCAATTTCCTAATGATAAAAAGCGAGGAAATAGGTACTCTAATTAATTTTCAAATTTGTCCTTTTTTGATATTAATTTAAAGCAGGTTTGACCTTATTTTGCTATTTTGAACATACAACCCTGATTACTAAACAGAGTGGCGTATTCAAATTGGAGAGTGCTATCTGGACTGTATTTAATTACAATTACTTCTTTAATATATTGTAAAAGTATATATATCTCCATTATTCTTTTAACAAATTTTTTCTGTCTAATAAAGTTGCCTACTCAATTAATTCAAGCGTAAATTGAATAATTCTCTAAATTAATCGCATTGCATTTATTGTCTTCCATGCTCTTCTTGCCAAGTTCAACTTGCTTCCAAAGACCTCCCCCCCATTAAGAATCCTTCCCATATACTTTAGTCTATGATCCTTCCTCTATAACTGAGCTGATGACTTACGGGTTCAAAGTGTACGCTGTTCGCGCAATTCTATGGAACCAGATGCATTCGTAATGAGAATAATTTATTCCAACATCCTGTGAGACTAAACAAAATATTCTCATTTCGATTCGAAACGTATGTAAAAATGATCCAAGTCATAAATTTTCAACACCTTCCCCCCTCCCAGACCTTTAAAAAAACCCTCCGCTATCGGTGATTAACGGCGATGATTGACGGATTCCATGCCCATTCGTCCATTTCTATGGAACGCAATCTGTTCGTCTTGAAAAATTTCCTCAAACACGCAGCAAATCGTAAACTATCTGTTTTAATCATGTTCTGTTCGCCAAGTGTATACGCACCTTCAAATGCAAATCTCGGGCGAACAGAAATAGTTGCACGTCGCAGACGGAAACGAAACGAATCTCTTGTGCCATGATATGGACGTAAATATTAATTCGCAATGCATCGTATTTTTATCTCGATGCTATTCAATATGATTTAATTTATGATTATATAATTTACTTTCCTGCATCTTTAATTTTTACAAACGTAAACATATAATATTGAGATAATTTTATTTTTACTGCGTTGACATATTCTTTTATATAGAAGATCGAAATAAATTTGGAATATCGTATAACGCATTCATAATAAATTTGGAATATACATGAAAAAAAGTTATTTGCGAGTTTGTAGGGCATGAATGATTTAATATGTATGGAAATCTCATTTAAGAAGCAGCAAGTACTTTTGTAATTATTGAAATACATTTGCTCTTTTTTATGAAAAGTATTTCTTTTCATTTCATTTTTTTAATAACAATAGACATTAATTTCTTTTAATATGCTAAATGTTATACTATATCGTTGAACTTCTTTAATCCTCAACGGTATTTCAATTTTTATTAAATTTATACTCCTTCTTATTTAGTATGCGGAATAAAATTAAAATACAAAAATAAAAAATAATGGAAAGAACATAAGTTCTACAGAGCAAAATCATTTGTGAAGTTTATTTTTCTTAATTTTTTCAAACTCGGCAAAGAATTAGATGTGTTTATTTGATCTTAGAGAATCATGTTGCAAATATTTTTAAAAAATGTACCGTGATTTCATTGGCCAAGGAAGTTATTTTACGAAACACTGAAAATTCAAAAGTTATTACATCGTAAAAATTCCTGTGCGATAAATTAAACTGTATTCTATATGGAAAATTAGTCTCGCATTCTTATTTGTTTCCAGGTTCTTAGATTCCTTCTTGCATCATAAGCTAAAAACTAGAACCGCTAGTGAAATTTAAAATATATAAATGTTTGGAAGACTTAAAATCATTTAATTTATGTGCAGTTTAACTACAAGATGATGGTCTTTTAGCGGTGCGCTATTTTGTTAGTTGGGGATATTCTTAAGACTACGGTGTTAGGATATATCAGTTGACTAGAGATAACTTACCATTTTTTTTTTTTGTGAGAACTGTGTAACAAACCTAGCAGCCACAGCCTTGATTTCAGAGTGACTGCAGCTATAATCATATAAGTGGTATCTAGATGTGGTGAAGTGGCTCTGTGTCACGGTGACAGCTTTTAGCGTCACCTGGGGGCAAACTGTTGATTTACCGTTCCTATCTTAAAAGCGGTACGATATAAGGAAAAATAGTCAGTTATAAAGTTGTAGGGCATCAATTTAGTACAAAAAGGCACCTTATGGATATCAATGCTAAAAACAGAACACTTGAAACTTCATTCATTTTCTCGGGATTTCCAACACTGTCACCTGACGAAGCATGTTAGAAAGAGGAATAAGACACAGCGCATTATCAAAGAATATTTTTATTTTCAGTGTTCAAACTGCTCTTCGTCAGGTATAAAACACATTTCACTTAATACGAATATGTTCCAGATAATTTATTTCGCAGCTGACCTAAAGGCTGATTATAACATTGAAGTGACACCTCAAACGGCGAGAAATATCATAACAGAAGCACGTTGCAATGGACGTGCGGCCAGTAAGAATCCTTGTATGCATCTCTGTAACGGAGAAAGGGTCTTGAGTTTTCAAAGAAGCATCAAAGTTAGCAATTATTCTTCTGGGAATCGGTTCTTTTTAAAGTTGAATCAAAATATAATATCCTTGGTTGAGATGGTCCAGGTTTGGTCTGGATAAAACCAAATCAACAGATACTAACTAAGAATTTATGTGGAACTCTCAAGCAAGGTGGCGGAGGCTTCAGGATGTGGGTGTGTATGAGTGTTGCTGGTGTCCGCAATTTATGTTTTAAAGAAGAAATATGGATAGGTACATCAATCATAACATTCTAAAGCAAAACGTCTGAATTTGAGCAGAAAAATTGTCATTTGGAACTACATTTACTTTCCATCGGGACAAACATCCTAAACACACATCCAATATTTGTCAAGAATGATGCCTCTATGATGTTAAACAGCAACTTTATAGCCCACCCCAGTTTCCCGACTTAATCCCCATAAAACATTTATGGGAAGAAATCGACTCGTGACTTTAATATATATGATATTTACAACAAGGTCTAACCACAAAGGACCATTTCGTGTATTTGAAGCAACATTTCCTCGAAACAACAACAACAAAAGAAAAAAAATCTCGCAAGATTCATTCCACAACGTTTGAGAGCAGAAATAAAGGCCAAAGGACAGCGCCCGACCATTTAGTTTGGTTAACATAGTAAAGATCTTTTCATGAACTATATAAATACCATGCGGAAACTTTTGTTCCTCATCATTGGTATTTTTTTTCTTTAAATTCATTTTTTAATTATCACAAAATTTTCTCTTCAATAATATATGTATTCGGTTGAACAAATTTGTTAATTTTCATTTTCTTCACAAAATCTTTTGTGTGACAAATTAAGCATTTTTTTTTTCTGGATATAGCTGCGTATGAAAACCTTTCTTACTCACTGTATAGGGGGACATGAATTATACTGAGGTGTTCAATGCCCGATTGAAAAAAATCTCCTTAGCCAAATTTATTTAAATTTGTCTACATATTATTCCGACCATAGGATTTCGATTTATGGAAAAAAAAGTACGTAGTTTGGTGCAATTTTCTTCATCAACTGAGAAATAACTTCACATGTACTCTTTCTACAACTTGAAGGAATTACAAAAACCACAGTTTACACTATACATTTTATTTACGCATCGTTGATACATGGAATTTAAAAACTTGTGTTCTTAAATGTTCAAAAAGAAAAATGTATTGTTAGTCTCGTTTCACACAATGTATTGTTGGTCAAAATTTTTCTTATTTCAAATAAAAGTTTAAAAGGAAAATAGGGAAGCCTGGAAAGTTTTCGGGATAATGCTAGCGGTGAATTGGGAAATGATAATTGGATTTTAAACGATCTTGTTCCTTGTCCTTTCCCCGTTGTTTTAATCTGCTACGCAAACCCCATCGCAAAGGGAAAGCTTTGGTTCATGGGTTTTCAAAACTTGTGCTCTCAAATGTTCAAAAAGAAAAAAATGTATTGGGTGTCACATTTCAGCTGACCAAACCATCCAAAATCACTGGAATTACAATCCAGGGAATGCAGTGCCACCTGCACGGAAGTGTATGGATAATTTCCAGTTCATGGGTAAAATTGTTGCTGTAGAATTTGTTCAAAACATAACCCCATATCAGACACTGCTTTCGTCACCTGTGCTTCTCGAATACGGAAGATTTCAGGCACCTTGGCATAGTTATGCTCTACTATTCGAGGTGAAAGCATTGTGAACTCGTTGAAGTACGTGTATCAAATATACTAAAATCAAATAAGAAAATCAGCATATAATCCAATTAAGGAAAAGAAAAGTAATTACGTGTGATAATTTATTGTGCATGGAATCCATAGTGCCTTGATTTTAAAAACTGCATTCATATTGTTCCTAGTATTCCGCTTTTTCACCTTTTTTTCTACGTTGTGTCGGCGTGGGGAATCAAGAAAATTATTCCTTTGGTCAAATAAAATCTTAAAAGGAAAATAGAGAACACTGGAATGTTTTTGGCTAGCGGAGAAGTGGGCAATGATATTTGGATTTACAACGATCCGGTTCTTCATTCCCCCCCCCCCCCCGATGTTTTAAACTACTGTACTAACTCCTCACAAAGTAAGAACTTCTGTTTGCTGTGTTTTTTTATTTTAATTGTTGTAAATCTCGCAAAATCGCTTTGCTCGAACCATCAATATAAATGATATTTTATAATTTGTTACAGTACAAATCAAGTTTGGCATCGTTTTTCGGAAAATGTTTTACTCATGCTTAAATTAAATAATTAAAATTACGAAATTAAAATCATTGCCCATCCATAAAAGAGTTACCACTAAAGATATAGAGGAAGTAATATAATAAAATTTCTCTCATTTCTGTTCTTCAGATTTAAAATGTGTTTATATTTTTAAGCAATAACCCTTTAATAAACATGCGTGATCATAACAATGAACACGCTTAGTTCAGAGAAAAAAAACAATCTCCCAGTAACACAAATATTTTACTATAAACTTAGATTAGAACCACAGAGAAAAAGTTCCAGAGGTCTCACTCCGGATTTTGGTAAACGATCGCAGCGTTACCTACAACAGCCCGCACTGGGAGAACTACAAACCATAACACGGCGCGATATTGTACCTGTGGATTCACGTGCGCTGTGCTGGTCGCTGCGTCTCAGTCCCCTTGTGAGAAGATTCTTTTATATCCTTCTGCCATACTTATACTTAATTTGCTCATACTTATTATTATATATATTTTCTTTTCTGTGCGTCTTGTATTCTTTTTTTAGGATTAGCGACTATCGAAAATGCTGCCTATCCAAAAATAAAATACAGAATAGAAGAAGGATATGTTCTTTGTGTGAAACCACCTGGGCCGGTATTATTCAGGATTCCTTTCTGATGAGAACAAGTGTATACAACCGATTTATATATATGAATACATAACATATTTATACAGTTTATATTTAAATTACACATCTTTCGACCTGTGTGATTTCTGAAATAAACGTACAGCTCATCATATGGAATAATACCTCTACTCTTTTACAATTTATTCCTTTTGTACTTCTTACATTTTGAACTTTATTGCGATGTAAATTTACTTAAGAGTAAAATTTCTTTTTACTATATATTATTAATATAAAGGTAGGAGAAGTCTTGTAGATACATAAATTTAAGTCAATTTAACCAATTTGTATTTCAGGTGTGTAAATTATGTGCTTCATTGATTGCATTACCTATAAATAATAAAATTTCAATGACTTTAATATCTAAAGAAAAGTAGCAGCAGTCTGAGATAAATAACAAATATTACTGTTGATATATTTTATTATTAAATATCTTCAGAATTGTTTCTGTTGAATACAGTATATCTAAGTATTTAAATTAGCTTTCTGTTTATACGAAAACAGAATTAGTACAGGTACAAGGTTAATATTCCTTTAAATTTTCATACCAAATTCTATCATTTGTTTCATTCATTTTTTCTACTTTTTGGTCTTTAATTTATATATTCTTATTAAAAATATGATGAACTTGTAATAAATTTTTCTGAATGCTGCTATAACAAGTAATTATATTCATTAAAATCAAAATTTAAATTAGTTAGCTTTAACTGTTAATTAAGTCATGCAAATATCACAGTAGTGTATTATCATCAGTATTGAATTTTAAAACTCTTTGTATATTAAGATATGTGTGGAAAAAAATCAGTTATCAATTTTTATCATTACAAGCATGAACAAGTCAAGTTAGATTAAAATCGTTTTAAAAATAAATCGAATTTTTTCTTATTTTTGAAATTCTTGTTTAAAACATTATTGATGAATATATTTACCTATTTCCTTTTATATTAATTGCAATCTATTATTTTTTTAAATAAATTTTTGCGTGCTGAATGTTTACGAGTGGAAAAAATTACCATGATGATGAAGCATATACCCTCATCGACTTCAGATAATTCAATAAATAAATTTTCAAGACTGTGCATAAGAATGTGTACAAGATGATGTGGAAAGATTAAATTCAGTTACCTTAAATAGTGTTTCGGAAAATATAATATGTTACATTTCTTGAAATTTTGCAAAAAAATATTTTTCATCTGATGCATGTATAGAATTTCAAAAATTAATTGTAGATTAAGATAAAATCTTAGATAATTATACAGTTTTTTTTTTATTTTAAAGAATATGATGATTATAAATCTGGGTTGAAATGGCCAGCAATAGATTTATTTCTGTACTTTGTGAATTTACATAAATGTTTTATGTCAATCAATTTCAACTTATTTTATGAAAAAGATGTCATAAGGGAAAAATTCGAGGCAGTTTTATGCAAAGTAAATATAGACATTTATGATATTCACATAAAACACAAAAGAACGCTCAAGTTTTTTTATTTCTTCATTTATTTCTATGATGATAAAACATAAGGTAAAAATGTTGAACAAAGATTTGAAACCCAATTTCAGTTATAAAAAGGTGAAATATTTTTAGCATTCTTTAAAATTTTTTTTGGTGTTTTTCTTACATTTATTCTTATTTTGTTATTTATTATTATGTTTGCTCAATGAAATAGTGTGCTTTATTTTGAGTCTTTAACATTTATCATATCATCTTGGTGCAAAACTAAATAGCATTATTCATTTCATTCTGAGAGTTACGAAAATTGAAACAAAATTAGTATTTCAAAAATTAAGTTAAAAAATAAAAAATAGAAAAATAGAGGAGAAAACAATAATAAAAAAATAAACAATAACACAAATGACAACAATATACATTTATGCGCGCTCAACGCTGCAACATAAAGTGATTTCATCATCTAATTTTCTTAAAATTAATCAGCAGATATAATAGTATTTAAGAACAGAAAATTATGAAATAATTAAAACACAGAAAAAAGAAAATTAGAAAGTAAGAAATACAATTAAAATGAAAGCAAATTGGAAGAAAAAAAGAAAAGGAACTAGAATGGCGTATTTCCTCAGAGACCACACACCATTGTAGTTCTAAACTGGACGAATTTTCTGTATGAAGGAATGACCATAGTCAAAAATAATTCCCTTATGTGGCCTGAATTCTGTCCAACCGTGGGAACGAGAAACATTTTGAGAAAACAAAAGGCAAAATTCCTAAATAAAATCCAAAGGAAACAAGAGTTAGTAAAAAGTATTACCCTCTCTGCCGAAATTATGATGAAAAACAAAGTACGTAAGCCAGACGCGAAATAACAGAAGAAAATACTGGAAATTAGACAAAAATAGCGACATCTATGAAGAAAAATTTCAACTACTTAGTCAGAAGAAATAAGCTAATATTTAAATAGTTATAACAAATAAAGTTTTTAAAAAGTAATTAATACAGAAAAAATTATAAACTCTATTTACTCACTTTGAAATAGCTATTAACATTAATGAAAGAATCTGGGAATCCGTTGGCTATAAGAATATTCTTTAAATTATCTAAAGCTTTAACAAAGTTTGATTGTTTATTACAAATACTTTTTATTCTATTAATTTGTTAAAAAATGGAATTCTATAAAATTTTATAATGAAGATTTGTATTAAAATTACAAAGTGTAATAGCCTTAAAATTAACTTCTCTTCTTTTGTCAAAAATACCAACAGATACTCCTGAATTTAATATTTCAATTTCCATATCTAAAAAGTTGCATTTGTTTATTTCATTATTAGTTTTATTTAATTCAAGCTCTTCTGGATAGCAGTTATAAATGGATTTTAAATTATCATAATTAAATACTAAAAGCTCATCAATGTAACAGAAATCACAAATAAGTTCATTTTTAATTGAGTATCTCTCATATGAGTGAAGAAATATATTAGCTAATGCAGTCGAAAAATTACATTCCATAGAACAACCAAAAACCTGCTTATAGTAGTTAACTCAATTAAAGAGGTAATTTTCACATATATTGACTCTGCAAATCTCAAGCCATTTATTTTTATCAATTAGATCAGTGTTAAGGTATAGATCATAAACATTTGAGCATACATCAATTAGTTTATTGTTTGGGAGGCTAATAAATAGATTTTCAAAATCAAATGTTATAGATTTTCTTGTCTTTAAGAAAGTTTAAAATTTTAGTGTTATTATCTATAATGAAATTTTCTTCTTCTTTTATTTTTTTAAGAATAATTTTTAGAAATTTAAATAAAAATTTACTAAAATTATAGCAGTAACTGCCAGTGCTACAAGTTACAAATCTAAATTTTAGTGGAGTTTTATGAAATTTAACAGTAGGAAAAAGGTAAGGATAATTTAGATTACTGATTTTAATTTTGGTTTTCTTTGCCAGTGCCAAAATTCTCTTGTCTAGCTCCTTTTTTTTTTTCCAAATTTCATTATTTGATATGTTTTATTTGAATTATATTAATTAAGTAGGGTTTCTTTGAAGTGTAATTTACACTTTAAGCAAAATATGGTTAAAGTGTATATTAAAGTGTTTTATCAACTGTGGTTACAATAAATTTTACTTTAATGTATTCAATTTCTTTTTTAAGATGCTTTTTGAAGAAAATATCTCTATTAATATTTATTTTATTATTTTCGTGGATTCTGTTTTTTGTTTCCATTAAGATATGCTGTTTCCATTCTCCAAATCCCTCTATTGGCCAATGATATTTTTTGGCAATATTTGCAATGAAAATATCCAAATCTCGATTAATGGAATTGATCGTTGTTAATTTACTAACTTTATTTCTTAACCTACAATTTAGTTCCTTTAATCATAATGTCTCTAAGAGATTTAGATATAACTATATTCAAATTCCCTGTGATAATATGTCCCTTATCTATATCAATAAATTCCTTGAAATCTGCTTTGTTGCAATAACAGTGTGAATTGTTTATCTCATTTAAATTTCTACAAAAATAATTATAGTTACAAATTTGCTTTTTCAGTGTCCTAGAAAATTTAAATTCAGTTGAAATAACAGAACTATCTTTAACAGGAAAGAATTTATTATTATTATGAATAATTTCAGGTAACTTTAATTTTTCGAAGAAGACATCAAGAAAATTAACAACACAATATTCTTTTCTCTCAATTTTACTAACTCTAAATAGAAGTTATTGTTGGTAATTCCCAGTTTAAACTTTATAAGATCTAAAAAAACATTCTTTGTGTTATTGTCATAAAATTTTATTTCCTCAAATTTGTTATTAAAAACTATTTAATTCTATTATTTTTAAGTTTAAAAATATATTGTTTAATTCTATTAATATTATTCCAGTTGTGTTTGAGATTACATAAATCCTGATTTTCATCCATTACAATAGCCAGCTTTCCATCTTTACCACTTCCTCTTTTTTATCTAAATTTTTTATTGTTTGTTGCGTTTAAAAAACCTTTAAAAATGTTGAATTTATTATAAATGCCAATTTTGTTAAATTCACTGTATCCCTCACCATTTAATTTCCTGTTAAGTCCATATGGAAGGAGAGTTTTTATTCTGCAAATGAATAAATTCTCAAGATCAAGTATTTTATGAAGATCTTCAATGAACCCACCTAATACAACTACCTCTTATGAAGAACTACAATTATCCTCTAGGATGTAAATAACAATGTTTTCGAAACTGTGTTCCTGGAAATGAATAAGCTTATAATCATGTGAATTGTTATTTCTAAAATTTTTAATTGCTGATCTATGCCCATTAATTCTAATACTTAAATTTGTACAAGTTTTCTGTTCAAATATTTTCTATTAAATTTGAGGTAATTTTAATTTAATTTCTATTAATATAAAATAATTTTTGTTAAATTTTATCAATTATTACTGTTACAAAAATTGATAAATATAAATTTTACAAATGAATTTTTAGTATTAAAATTAAATTTTTCTGTCTTTAATGAGATGATTGTGAAATTATGAAAAATTAATTTATTCTTTGAATATATTCTAAAAAGGTTAGTATAATATTACCTTAATCTACAATAAATAATTTCCAGGGAAATCATATGATTAGCAAGAACTTTTCATGAAGAAGAATAAACATAATTTATTTGAAAAAGAATTAATATTTGTTAAGCTATACATCCACATGTTTTAAATTATTGATGTCCTACATTAAAGTAATTTATTTCCTGTTTTTCTTGAAACAAAATAAATATAATTTATTTATTTAAAAAATACTTTACACATCTAAAATTAGATATCCTCATTTAATTACTTTATAATACTTAAATTATACGTATTAAATTATTTACATATGAATACTTAATGTTTTAAATTATTGTTACTCTACAAAAAAAAAAACATTCGAATTAGTGAGGAAAACGTTATTTAAAAATTAGTAACAATGTATCAAAAGAAATCGTCTATTCTTAAATTTAGTATTCGTCCAAAAGTGAGTTAAAAGTAGAAAATAAAAAACGCGTTGTTTTAATACGATAGGGATTGAAATAATTAAGTATTGTTTACATCGTTGTCATGGCGAAGGGAAAAGCTCGCGTCACAACTATGTCACGGTGACTTCACTTCACAGGGGGTGACGTAGGCCGGTTAATTTCCGTAGCCTACCACAGGTGGCGTATTGTCGAAATGAGTTGCCATTAGCGTCTACGGAAGTAAGACCTCTGATACTCCTTCTCTGTGATTAGAACGATCGTTGAGTGGGCAGTGAAAGTTGTAAACAAAATGTATAAAAATTAAAATTCGTGCTTTCTTTTAAAATGCATTAAATTGGGTATTGAGTTACAGTTGATATATTTTAAAGTAAGGAATAATACTGTTCTCTGATATATAAATTCTTACTTATCAATTTTGTTATAGTTTTTTATAAAATCATTGCTACTTGAATTGACAGAGGAGTAAAATTATTCTAAAGAATTTCGCTACAGGATGTCTCACAAAGGAATCGCACCTTTTAAAATGAAATACCTCAGAAACGGAGAGGGATAGAAGAATGAATCTAGCGGCAAGAGTTTATTTTGAAAACCGCGTAAAAATCTCATACAGAAATTTCAAAATTATATACAAATGTCGCCAAGAGATGGTGCTGCATGCTGTTTCTCAGTTCGGAGTTCTAGAAAAAGGCTAAAAACTTTCTTTTGTAATCAATCAGTTGCAGTCAAATTACAATTGATTCCAAATACGCATTTCTGCATTTTAACTAAGTAGAAAATAAATAATTTAACTTAGTATAGTATAGCCAAAATCCTGGCTTTTGGGCCAAAAAAATCCAAAACCAAACCAAACGTTAACTTTGCGGAATGTAGAAGTCGTGCTTGACACTATTGTGGATTTTCTGCCAACCCAAAATCTCTAGTTTTGTGTATTCCTCAAAACATCCAGGTGGAAATGGCCCTCATATGTGAACAATATACAACCAGCATAAAATCCATGAACATTAATTATGGCCAGTATTCGCATACTCTTCTCTTTATCGCAGATTTAGAACTGGTATATCTTGGTAAGGTAGGATCTTGAACGGAAACACCTTCAAGATGTTCATCAGAGTTCTGTGTACTCTTCATCGCTTTCATTTGCATTCCTCTACAATTCTGACATGGACTTTCTCGATTATGCTGAATAAATGCATGTGAGATTGAGCATACATTAGCTTACCACTGCTTTTCAGATCAGAGATCATCACACATCTGTCTTTACACACGTGTCTTTAAAAGCCTACATTAATTCGAAGATTAGTGGATAGTGGTGGCCTGATTAAGAAAATAACAAAATAATTACTTGAATTTAATGGATTCTTAAGACATTCTTAATCGAGTGAGTATTGTGAATGCACTTACTTGCACACAAATGTCATTTTGAACGAAAAGTCTTTACTCTAAGAACTGAAGTTCAGCAGATGTTTAGATTAAACTAAAAATACAGAATATATAGTAATGAGAAAACCTCCATAGTTAAATTATACAATGATCCTATTGAAGAAATATTATTTTTTTATTGATTTATTTTGATTTTCAAGCTGCGCATAACACGTGCTACAATCTAAAAGAAATTTGTTTCGTTTGAAACTATAGAACCTGTTTGAGGGCATACTAAATGGGCGACGTGCGAGCTTAAGTTTGCATGCGATTTCCGCCAAGTTGGCAAAAAAACACGCCAACTATGAAATACTCATAAAAGTCCGCCATATTTTCATAAAGTTGCAATATTATAACTAACTTGCACCACATTTGGCGAGAAATCGCCAGAAAAAAATTCAACTTTGGCGAACGCACATTAAACTTAAGTCTAGCCTGGGCGGACTTTAACTAACTAAGCTTTACTATGTCAAGCTTTTGAAATTAAAAAGTGCCTACTTGGAATTTGAAAAGGATATGTTGAAAGAAGAGCTCACGAATTTCCAATGGTGGCGCTGCGCGCTGTCTTCAGTTTTCTATATCATATTCTAACTCTCTCTTTCTGATGATGTCTCGTTCATTTCTGTTCTGTGTTTGTCTTGCGCCTCGTGTGTTATGTGACAGTTCTATGTTTGCGTCAATAAATTAATATGATAATTAATATTTATATTTCTTACGATGGGAGAATGTCTAAAATGTTGCCTACGAGTCCTGACTGACAGACAATCGGAATCGTTGAATTTCATGCGAATTGTGTATTTGCGAAATTCGAACAGGATATACTGATTGATAAAGATTCCTTGTTCAGGCATGTCCACTGGTGGCGCTGCGCGCTGTTTTAAGGATTCTATATAATATTGTAACTGTCTCTCTGGTTCCGATATTGGAAGTATAAAAGCCGGAACTCCACAGGGAAGCATCCTTTGTCCACTACTGTATACAATCTACACCTCTGATTTCCCCAATACCAACCAAATCATGAATTGCTTCTTTGCGGATGATACTGCCATCTTATCCCAAGGTAGCACCATAAATTATGTCATCCACACACTTCAGAAAGGCCTAAATAACATTGAGAAATGGTGCACGCTTTGGCGTGTTGCCATCAACACAGACAAAACCCATGCAATCATGTTCCGTAAAGGTACATCCAGGAAAGAACTAAACACTCTCTCGTTCTTTGATGAAGATCTTACTTGGGACAAAGAGGTCAAGTACCTTGGGCTAATCTTAGACGACAAGCTCACCTTCAGAAGCCATCTTAAATACAACACAGAGAAGTTCTGGGCCAAAGTTCACCTGCTCATCCCACTTATTGGAAGAAGATCTCCACTTACACTAGAAAACAAGTTGCTACTTTTCAAACAAGTTCTGAGACCTATTCTCACGTATGCGGCGCAAATTTGGGGCCTCGCAGCATTTTCCAACCGTAAAAAAGCACAAATCCTCCAAAACAAAATCCTTAGAATCATAGTCAATGCTCCCTGGTACGTTCGAAACAGCGTCATCCACAACGACCTGAAAATTCAAACTATAGATGAATTTATCAAAGAACTCTCCAGGAACTTCTTCCAAAAACTTGTAAACCACACCAACCCTACTGTCCTGGATCAACTCAATTATACCCATAATAATGGAAAATATGCCTTTCCTTATGCCACTACAAAATGGTCCACCCCTCTTAAGCCTCCATAGTTCGCACATGCTACCTTGCCCCGCTGCATCATACTCTTATTCTCCCATCGTTGCACTTGAATTCCATTTTCCAGCCCATTCCCCTCATTTGCCTGACAGGTTTTAACACGTACCCCATCTGATTTACCATTGGTGAAGTCTATGTTCATCTAAATCTATTAGCACTCATTCTGAGTAAAAGTGTCTTAGGCACTAAAACTCATAGCCATCCAATTCATGTCTGGTGATGTCTTGTTGATTTTTGTTCTGTGTTTCTCCTGTGCTGAGTGCGTTATGTGTTAGTCTTCTATGTTTGAGTCAATAAATTTATATGTTTCTTACGATGGGAGAATGTCTAAAATGTACCCTACGAGTACTGACTGACAGTTAAGCGGAATCGTTGAATTTCATGCGAATTGTATATTTGCGAATATTAGAGTTTGCGAAGTTTGAACAGGATACGCTGATTGATAATGATTCCTTGTAGTTTGGTTATGGTTAATCTCAGGGGCTGATTTATATCTTTCTACGCTCTAGGAAAAAGTACTTAATTACACAACCCTTCCCCTGCTGCAATCATCGATACTATAGAGAAAGGCAACAAAAATGTACATCAGTTTATTTAATGTGTACGGATGTGCT
>BGPR01019546.1:0-23278 GCA_013235015.1 Araneus ventricosus
ACAATACTTTCTCTTTGTATACTTCGTATACCAGAAAGTAAAAAACTTAGAACTTAAATTTAAAAGTAATTTTAAATAAAGTGATAAAAACATCACAATTTTTACTTTCTCGTATATGAAGTATACAAAGAGAAAGTATTGTAATCGTCAAAAAATTCGAACTCGAGATTTTGACGGATCTCCACGTTTTAGACCTCCCTGAGTCCGAAAAACACAATTTTGGAATTATGTCTGTATGTCTGTCTGTGTGTGTATCTGTGTGTGTGTCTGTGTGTATGTCTGTGTGTATGTCTGTGTGTATGTCTGTGTGTGTGTCTGTCTGTGAACACGATAACTCGAAAACTATTAGAGCTACGGGGATGTAATTTGGTATGTGGTCTTTGAACATAATTTGTAGGTTTCTATCAAATTTTGGACAAAATCCGTCCAAGGGAAGTCTGTCTGTCTGTATGCCCGCGGTCATGTGAACACTATAACTCAAAAACTTGAATAGCTAGATGGATAAAATTTGGTACACAGTTTTCTTGTCATAAATATAGGTCCGTATAAAATTTGGGGCCAAATCAGTCAAAAAGAGGCGTTCAAATTGCATATTCAATTTCTTTTAATCCGATTCTCATGCGCATGCTTATGCATCTGTTATTGTTGTAAATTTTATTTACAGCAATAAATAATGTTTACAAACATGAATTGTAACAATTTTCTTATTGTTGTAAATAAAATTCAAACTGATCTCATTATTTCAGCAAATCTTTTATTCACGCGCTTTTGCAATTGTTACGGTTGTGGTAGTATAATTTGTTTTCTTGGGAATTCAATTCCAAAGCAGAATTTTCGCTTTAGTATTCATTGCATTGCCCATTTTATCGCGCCTGCTTCAAAGTAATATTTTTTTGAAACGTGGCAACAGATATTTGATTTCAGGTTTGTTTGTTTTTTTGTTTTACTTTCTCGTATACGAAGTGTACAAAGAGAAAGTATTGTAATCGTCAAAAAAATTCGAACTTGAGATTTTGACGAATCTCCACTTAGAAAGTATACGAGAAAGTTTAGGGGAGACCACTCCCGCTGGTTCTTAACGCAGTCTGGATATTATAATCCAAATTTTGCCAGAGCTGTTGACTTGTGGATCAATCAGCCATCGCCAAAAAGAGAGGAAAATTGGACCAAGACGAACGAATGTGAAATCATGAAGAAAAAAAATCCTAAGAATAATATTTTGAAATTTAAATTATACTTGATTTTAATTTGAATAAGTTCGAGTGCACGACCTTTATAAATCAAATGAAAGCACAAAATTAAATTACTCTGAAAATACTGATAAAAAAATCTCAAGAACTTGGCAGTTGCCTACTTTGCCTATTTGATAATCCCGCCCTAACTGTCAGTTTCTATATTAGATTTATCCAAAAATTGCGGGACCACTCACGGCTACGATTTGGTTTGGCTACCTGCCGCGGAAATTCAGACGGTGTGCGCGTCTACAAATTAGCAGTTTGGCTACGTGCCAGCATCGGGGGAACACCGTGAGTTCGCGGAGGAGAGGCTGCCGTATAAGTAAGCAGGTTCTCGTCAACTCGATGGCACAATAATGGGGGTGTGGCTCTTTGGGCCCACTTCCGATGACGGGTCGTACCCCGGTAAAACGGGGGGTTGCTGCATGAGCCGCTCGCAATGGGGGCTATTATGCAGGAACCACAGTGCCCGACTATCTGTTGCGGCGGCCGGTCTTTCAGTTGTTTACCCGGATGCTTAGGCACACTGTAAAAAATATCCGTTTTTTCCCGGACTTTTTTCCGTATATTTGACGGTTTAAAGCTGTTTTGTTAACAAAACGGTTTTTCACCGTTTTCCGCTCCAGCCATAAACGGTTTAAAACCGTCAGTTTAAATTCTATTTTTCGTCAGACGATATTGCTTTCCGTATGATAACTTTCCCTTTTCTTAAATGTAATTTTATTGCATTCATTTCATGTTTTTAATAGGTTCCATCTCCGCTGTTGTTTACACATGTTGCAGTTACCTGTTGTCACTCATGAAAGCTAACCTTAAAACACGTGTTCTGGCAATAGCTGATTTTTACACCACTAGGTGGCGCCACTAGAGCTATAGTGACTTTAAAACTCAAATAGATTATTTTTACTTCATTTTATGAAGTCTCCGGTGGTCTAGTGGTTAGAGCGACTGCCCTTTATTTCTAAGAACGCGGTTTCGATCCCCGGCTGAGAGGTATTAGAAGTTTTGTCACCATCTTGCATCGAAATCGTCCAAGTAAGTTCAATTAAAAATTATATTAATTAAACTAATTGAAATTAATAATTAAGCCTTGATTAATTAATATTCCTAATTGATAATAGACATCAGCACATTTCAACTCAACTCGAACAGAAGGAGAAAAACAACTCAACTCAGTCGATGACGTCACTTACTTCGATGACTTAATTTTTACGGAGAAAACTTGATTTCATACGGTAAAAAACCGTTGCGACTACGGATTTACTTCGTAACTTTTACGGTTTTGCACAACCAACCCAGCTTCCAGTTTAAAACCGTAAATTTTACGGGATTTTTTTTACAGTGCAGGGAGGGGTGATGTTCCTTTGGTCTTACGTGCGAAAGAGATTCAGACTGTGTGTCTACGTCTACAAATTAGCATATACAGGGGATAAATGGACATTATTGCTATTTGACTGTTTATTTGTTAGACGAGTTTAGCAGCTTCCTTTCTTTTATATTTTATGTTGATTCATCATATTGAATTATGATATGTCCTTCGTTTTCTTTCTTTTTATTTAATTCATGCACACAGAACTGTTTAGAATAGTTCAGTTTTTGTTAGAAGGTTTCTTTCTCTTTC
The DNA here is from genome assembly GCA_013235015.1 of Araneus ventricosus. Taxonomy (NCBI): domain Eukaryota; kingdom Metazoa; phylum Arthropoda; class Arachnida; order Araneae; family Araneidae; genus Araneus; species Araneus ventricosus. Next base: position 2,857 of record BGPR01019546.1, read on the forward strand.
GTACTTCATTTTGGGAATGAATATTTATATATTTTATATTTAATATTTTCCCCTTAGCCGTTCTTACACTGAAAGTCTCCTTTTACTTAAAGATTTGCATTCATCAATTCATAATTTTTTTCTATTTTGTGTTCCTGTTGGTGGATTTCGCATTATTTTTATTCGACCAAAACGAGAGTGAGTGAGCTGATTCACCAGTTCTGTTTTTCATGCTTCTCTTAAATTTCTTACGCACTCTGGCAATCTACATGAGATTTTCTTCAACAGCTTTCGTAAGTAAATCTGTGACAATTAGATCTGAGATATTGTTGACAAGCGAAAAGCCCGTCTTAGACGGGCACAAATCTTCCAGTTTATTAAAAAAGAAATTGTCATTACTTTTGTTACACATAAAATATGTGTTTTGAAATTTGGAAAAGAAAATATTTCAAAAGTTATTATTATTTTTTTGTTATACAGCAATCGCCACTTGTAGTGATCACGGATGTAACGATCAGTCGGTTGTACTGATCCAAGTAGCGTAGCACGGATCTCCCGCATCTGAACACAGAGAAAATCCGCCGGTTCTAGTGATTAACATTTCACTTGTAGTGATCGTTTCGATGAGATGAAGAACACGAGGGCAATGGTGATGAAGGAGGACAGAAAAAACTACCACCAGTCCAAGAAACTCTGTAAGCCCTCCGTACTTTAACCCTTAAAAGTCCGATTTTTTAAAAAATGATTTTAAAATTTTCTTTGACTTTCATTTCTTCAATAAAGCACGGGAAAAATACTTTAAAAAGTCCTATTGTGTTTTAAGTATGATTTATGGCTAAAAAACAGTTTGTTACCAACTGACAACAATGGGTTTTATTTCAGAAAAAAATTTCCTTCATAAAATTCTATAAAATCTAACACAGGTGAATTTTAGTAAATAATAATACGGATAAGAAATTTCCTTTAACATTATAGAATAAAATATAGCATTCTCAAGCGTACAAACGAATTTAAAAAGATGCAGCCCTAAGTGAAAAATTTCAATTTATTTTTATTATTTATAAGCACTCAAGCTGCCATCCATATGTTATAAATTGATTTAATAGAAATTTCAGTATGCATCCTTCAGTATGCAAGATTTTAGAAGACAAAATTGGCTATGTTGCTTAACTCTATGAGCCCTAACTCGCCTAAAACCGCCTCATTCAACAGAGGCCGGACTCAGGCGGTTTCGGGCTCCTGGGTGAATTTTACGGGAGAAAATTAGTTCCTTTCTTTGTTGACAATTGATCGCGCAACCGAGGGTGTCGTCCTCCTGGAATTTCTGTAGAGAAAGGGAGGATTTCATTCTGATTTCATGAATGAAAATTTATTCCAGTTTTTGAGGCACTTGAATTCTCACTCTAGCCGGGTTCAAAGAGTTCAAGGCAACACTTGGCCTTTAAGGGTTAAGAAGATCAGTTGTGTTGATGAGCAGTATTCATAAGAAACGGTTTTTAACGTATGTAGTTACCAAGATATAGAGGATCGCGTCACCAATTCATGCGTATTTTTGCCCAACTTTGCGACTCGGTAGTCGCTGAACTACAATTCTGATTTTAAATTTTTTTTGTAACTTCTGTTGTTACCCTTTATCTCTAAAATAAGACATTAGTTAAGTTTTTAACATATGTTGTTACCGAGATATAGAGGATCTCCCATACAACATTTTTTGTGGCGTTTTGGCGTGTGGATCAATTTCCTTGCTGAGACCCCAATGGGAGAACGTAGTCCTACGTTAAAAAGGAAGCATCGGAGTGCTTTTACTCAAAGGTGGTATAAAAACCCGGCATTTTTCAGTCTGGGACAAGAAATCAAAATACGGTACGGTTCCGGCGAATCCTGGACGTCTGGTTTGATTACTTAAAACGGCACGCCTAACAGGTTGAGAATCACGGTAATCAATCCTGCACGTTTCAAATTCTCCAATTAGCCCTAACAAATAACTTATTAATTCACCCTGGTCAATGAATATACGTGTTTATCACCGTCTATTGGGCTCACTGATTAAACAATGAACTTGCATATCACTTAACAATAAAATCGATTAACAATACATACAATCGTCCGGATTAAAATGGAAGAAACAAAATGCGAGAAACAAAAGAATTTATCGTCGTTATTGCCCCGAGATTTCCAGTTTATCATGCTCCCACGAATTCGCAAAGCAAATTTACCATTAACACAACGACCCCTGTTACGTTTCATCGATCTGAAAATAAACACCGATTTCTTTAAAAAAGAATAGAAGCAATAAAGATAAATGGGGAAGTTAGAAGACATCGCGCGCATCATCCCAACGTTCCATTTCGAATCCATGTGATACGCTCTAACAATGGAACTGTTTGAAAATGAATAACACAAAAGAATGGAATTCAAACATTCATTCGGTAGCTGTTCATCCGAGTTTGATTTCAATTGATGACAGGTATCAGTTGCGCAGTTCTGCGTTTCCATTCTCAGAGTAGACTAGATGATATACCCGGCCTTGTTAGGGATGGAAGTATTTCCATGTCTAATATTTTTAATGCAGAAGATACTTTTATATAAAATTTTATAATTTACAAAGTCCTCTTGTCGTTGAATACTTAAAAAAAGTGAAAATTAGAATATCAGTTGGATCAAACGATTTTCAAAATCTGCCGAAATCGAACCTTTCCCGTAGGCTATTAATCTATACTTATAAAAGGCAATGTGTATGTGTGTGATGTCCAGACGAATCTATCGCACTTACAGCTATGAAATTTGGCACACAGGTAGTCGTAATGGTGACTGAATGCACCTCGAATCCGAAATTTTAAAATTTAATCTAGAAAATTTTTTATTTAATGTTTTGCGTTGTTTTGTGTGATTATTGGCACTAATTTCTCAATAGCATGATTTTGGATAATTGTACGAAAAAAATAGATACACCATCGGAAAGAGCAATCGATTTCCGATCTAATGAAGTTTGTTTCATACGTCTAACGTAATGTACTGAAATTTGAGAAATTTTTGAAAAATAGTCACTTTTATTTAGTTTTCCATTCGGATTTCTTAAAATTTCTCGCATCCGACGTTCTAATAACGCTATCATTTTCATTTTTTCAGCTTATGACTAGAACGTTTCTGTCAGATTTAAAACAAGAACGGTTGAAATATCGTTTTTCCGTTTTTTTTTAAATCAATTTTTACCTGGTCAGTTCAAAAAGATTCTTCTCTAGCGAGCATTCTCCCGCGGAAGTTTCTCCGGAGCTTTCCCAATAGGCATTGTTGCAATTCCATTGGCTGACGGTGTAGAGTGCAGGATACGTCATAAACTTCAACTGAATTACTTCGATTATTATTTTCGCAGCGTCTTAACGTATTTATTTGTCTTGCATATTTAGCTTGCTATATAACAATCATTTTCACGTTGCAATTTTTTAATATTGTTTCGGATTAACATACTCTGCACTGTTTTTCTACAGTTGAAATGTCATTATCGCGAAGAAAAATAAGCGGGAAAATCAATTATGTGTAACTTTTGTTTTGATTTTGTTTTCAGAACTTTTTCGTGCCATTCTGGGCGTTTTTTATTATTTTATTTTGTTGAAGTCCTGTTCCTGATTTGTGAACCTGATCAACCTGAATATTTTATTGTACTAGGGGGCTCTGCCCCGTGCTCCCTAAAGCTCGCCAACCTCCAGGAGGATTGTGTTGCAATCTTCCCAGGTTTGCTATGTAAACCCTTCTCGTTTCGCGCGCTGCCATGAAGTCACTGCGTATCCTAGCACAATTATTGTAAATTCTTTTTATATATATGAATCGGCTTTATTTTGCTTCTGATGCTTTAACTTAAATCATCACAGAATAAAATTTTTTAGCCCCAGAAAAGATATTTTCTTCAAATTAAACTTTCAAAGAAAATTATGAAAGTGCATAAATAAGCAAATACATAAGCGGTACAAAATTAAAACAAATATAATTATTCTAAAAATTAATTCTAAAAACAAATTAGATTTAATATTATTAATAAAGAGATTGTGGCGTGACATCGTATCACTATAAACATAAAAAAAGACAATATTATGAATAAATAAAAATCTTAAGTTGATTTCCTTTTAATGCTTTCACCTTAATAAAGAAGGAATAAAATTTTTTGGTCCTGAACCTTAGCCTACCTTATTTGCAGGTACGATGCGTTCGAATGAAACGTTATTTGTAAACACTGTGCGATCGAATAGAACGTTATTTGTAGGTACTCCAAGGGCAGATGAAACGTTAATTGCAGGTACAGTAGTAACGCATAAAATGTTATTTACAGGTATTTTCCATTCTGTTAACTTGTACATTCGTGTTTTCTTGATGACACTACAGTCTTTTAATTATTTCAGAATATTATTATCAGTTAACCGATTAACTTATTTTATGCCAGTGGCGCCAGCTGCTTATGAATTTAAGAAGAAATTGTTAAAAAAATTATATTTATAATATGGAATTCTAAATTAAAAACTAAAATGTAAAAAATAATTAAAATAAAAAATCACTTTTTAGTACACTAATGAAGCAGTGTTTTAAAAAACAGTTTTTATTCTTTTCTTAATTTAGAACACTTGTAAATTTGAGAGATGGAATTTACATTAGGAGGTATTTTAAATTTATCTGATAATATACCATGTTTGGAAAAAGGAATAAAATCTAGTAAAAAAATCTATTTTCCCATAAGTTTTAGGAAAATATTATCTGAAATTTAAACTATCCAAAATAATAGTCATGTGCGGCAAAGAGGATGGAGGGAAAAAGTACTTAGGAATATGTAAGAAAAATGTGTAAAGATTTTTGGACGTTCTTAATTTTCAAGGATTAAAAATAAATCGATTAAGGTGTTACAAAAATGATGAGCTAATTAGAAAACGGTAATAATGGCGAGTGAAAACACTCGGAGAAAAAGTTTTTCAAGTAGGGACCGAACCCCGGAACAGTGAATTGAAAGCGCAATGCCTTGACAACTGTACTATCGGGACGCATGGCTGGAAGGTGAAACAGGAGTTTTTCTTATTTCAACTGTCATTTATATTGTAGTTTGGAATTTTAAAGATTGCAGAATTTTAGATTGAGGAGAAGGTTTGATAATATTTATTTGCACGTTTTTTTTTGATTCAAACTTTTTTTTTTACAAAAATTCAAGTCGCTGACTTAAACTAATTTGACTTTGACCTGAACGTTCCCTGGCTCTCATAAGCCATATCCTTCATTTCTAACTTATCTCTTTTGAATCACTTCATCCAAAGTTTCGTTATATTGTAAGAAATATTGTGAACTCTACGCCTTAAACTCATTTTTTTGCGAGAAAAAGTTATTTTACACCACAACGAATATAGTAACAGGCTATTCCTATGAAGTTATGCCTAACATGGCGGAGGTTTCCGGTTTTGTTTGGTAACAGACGTTGCCATCGACAAAGGAGAAATTAATCCCCTTTTTCCGCCACGTCCTTTTCCGCCTTAGCGTTTTATATAATGTGAAAAATCAAGTATCGTTCAAAGGCAAGAGGGAAATAAATAGAAAAAGTTACTCGTACGTTGTGGAATTTTTTAGCATGTAATGATGCTCAACATCGCTCAGTATACACGAACCAGCGGGAGTGGCCTCCCCGAAACTTTCTCGCATACGACCAGTAATGTGAGGTGGGTAAACACCCAGTGGGTAGGTAAATATTTTTGGGGTATTTACCCAGGGCCTGGTTATTTTGAAAAAAAATTATGAATGGTGATTTACAATGAAACATATAAAATTTATGAATTCACAAAAACTCTTTATTTTGCAAAAAAATTGCGTATGTTCGCAATTTTTACGTGCGCTGAGGTACCACAACTTTATTTAACGTTTTTGAGTACGAAATCTTACTATAGATATCGCACAACATTTCACTACATCTCTGGTTAATCACAGGAGTCCATCTGGAAAATGTCAAAACGAAGTTTCGTTTTGGAGATTGCCATAATTTCCGATGTGCGTGTTTGCGACTCGCTACAATTTCCGCTAAGGTCAAACGCCAACCATACTCACTTGAGTAAAAAAGGCGAAACGCTCGCCAACACACGGCCGTAATGTGCATTTTGAACTAAATATGCAAATTGAACACCTGTTTTTTAACCGATTGAGATGAAAATTGGGCACAGATCTATAATTAATTTTAGCATACGCGATATCAAGTTTTATTTATCTAAGTCAAAGGGCTTATGAGATACAAGTATGCGATTATACAGACCGACAGACAGTCAACCCGTTGACGGATATGACCCAAAATTTTATACGAACCTACATTCATGACGATAAAACTGTGTACCAAATTCTATCCATCTAGCTATTCAAGTTTTTGACTTATAGTGTTCACATGACTTCGGACATACAGACAGACAGATTTCACGTTGACGGATTTTGTCCAAAATTTGATAGAAACCTACAAATTATGTTTAAAGACCACATACCAAATTTCATCCCGTAGCTATAATAGTTTTCGAGTTATCGTGTTCACACACAGGCAGACATACAGACATAATTCCAAAATTGTGTTTTTCGGACTGAGGGAGAACTTAAACGTGGAGATTCGTCAAAATCTCGAGTTCGAATTTTTTGACGATTACAATACTTTCTCTTTGTATTTCGTATACGAGAAATTAAAAAATGACTTATCTAAACTTATAAGGGGCAAATAACGATTTATCCCCGTTCGTGGAGCTGAAAATTTTGCAGATCTATTACAGATTGACACTAAGCCTTTCGATTATCTTTCAGTTTTTCTTTTACCTGGATTTTAACACGACTTTTTTGCCATTATAATTATGTATTTTCACCCTTTTTATTTCACGTATGGTCGGAGTGAGTACTTCCGGCTTCGTTCACATCATTTTAATTTTATCTTTTTTCTTTTATTATGAATCAATCATTCAGTGAATCGTTGTTTTCAGAGCAAATGAATATAATTTAGATTCCATTTTCATACCTGAGCTCTAGTATTAAATAGGGCGGGGGTTTAGATAATTATGTGCTGCAGAACTATCTTGTCGGCAATCGAGGGAAGATAATTTTCTTTTATTATTATTAAATAGAAAAGATAACAAATGTTTCTCACATAATTCAGCTGAAAAAGCTAAGTATGCACGGAGGAAATTCGATCTAAAAGAGAACAAAGGCACTTATATTTGATGTTTGCATTTCAATTCTGAAAATATTATCTTTTGCATAAACCATTCCTGCTCATAAATCATGCACGGCTATGAGTTTTGACTCAAATAACTCGGAAGTAGTTAAAAAGGAACATAACGTTATTTTTCCATTCCCCTGATTAAAGGCATACATAAACAAAATTTTGTGATTTTTCTTATCATTTTTCAAAATGGACTATTATCATGATATAAATGCGCGAAATAAATGTGAGAAATTTTTGGTTATGATACTTTTTTAAAGATATGGAGTCCAAAATGAGCTTTCATGAAAGGTAAAATTTTCGCTTCCCTTACTTCACAAAACGATCTGTTCGAAAGGAACGCTACTTAAATATTATTATGCAGTTTTCTTTTGTTTAGTCGTTTTCTTATTCATCTAAACAAAATTCTATGCCCAGTTTTGTAGCAGTTTACTAGATATAAATTTTTTTTTAATATCGTGGTCGTTGAACACCATCTATCAACATTATGTAAGTCAAAGAGGAGATATTATTTGAAGAAAGTTTTATTCTTATTTTCAGTTTCTATAGTATGAAAAACTTAACTACTACTTTGAAGTACACTCAGACGTAATGAATGTTTAAAAACAATTAATTATGTTGAAAAATCATTCATACTTTATCTATACTTATAAAACACAATGTTTGTGTGCGTGTGTGTGTGTTTGCGATGTCCAGACGAATCTATCGCACTTACAGCCATGAAATTTGGCACACAGGTAGTCATAATGGTGACTGAATGCACCTCGAAGATTCTCGAAGAAGAAGAAAGACTGAAGCACCTCGCTGCATTTCATTGCCTCACCTTGATGGCAATGGAATGCAGCTTCAAGGTCTTGCTTTGGCGATCTGGCGGCATTTTAAGAGTGTGTATCAACTTCTAGATTTCAACCAATTCAAAAATCCCAAACTCTAAAAATCTCTAAAATCCCAAACTACGACATAAATGATAGTCGAAATCACGAAAGACCCTGTTTTACTTCAGTCCCGATAGCACAGTCGCCAAGGCATCGCACTTCTAACCCAGCGGTGCGGGGTTCGATTTTTGAGTGGCAAAATTTTCTCCCTCAGTGTTTACTTGCTATCATTATCTTCTTCTGCCTTCTATAATTATCTCTTCCTTTTAGTATCACCTTAATAGTTTAATGGTGATTTATGCTTAATGGTAATTTTTAATCCTTGAAAATTAAAAAAGAATCCAAAAGAATCTATACACATATTTCTTTCTAATATCTATACTTATAAAAGGCAATGTTTGTGTGCGTGTGTATGTGTGTATCTGCGATGTCCAAACGAATCTATCGCACTTACAGCCATGAAATTTGGCACAGAGGTAGTCATAATGGTGATTGAATGCACCTCGAAGCCGGAATTTTAAAATTTAATCTAGAAAGTTTTTAATTTAATATTTTGTGTTGTTTTGGGTGCTTTTTCGCACTCATTTTTCAATAGCATGGCTTCGAATAATTGCACGAAAACAAACAGTTACACCATCAGAAAGAACAAGCGATTTCCGTTCTAATGAAGTTTGTTTCGTACGTCTAACGTAATTTGCTGAATTTTGAGAAATTGTTGAAAAATAGTCACTTTTATGGTAATTTTTAATAAAGATTTCTTCAAATTATCGCATTTGACGTTCTAACATCTCTGTAATTTTCATCTTTTTCAGATTATAACTGGAACGTTTATGTCGGATTTAAAACAAGAACTGTTAAAATATCTTTTTTCGTTTTTTTTAAAATTAATTTTCCCCTGATCGGTTCAAACAGTTTTTTTGCTATCGAGATTTAACAGCGAGATTTCTCTGGACGATTCCAGGACACATTGTTGCAATTTCATTGGTTGCTGCGTGACCTTCCTCGCGGCAGGTGACGTCATATGCTTTCATTACAATCCGATTTCTTCCGGCAGGTGACGTCATTACATTCGCGTCATCGTCATCTCAATAATATATACATTTCTGATTTGATAAATGCCATTGAAAATCAATAATGTGTATCTTTTGTTTTCAAAACTTTTTCGTGTTATTGTTGGCATTTTCTCCCAGTCCTGATTCCACGGGCAACGCCGTGTGCGTACTGCTAGTAGGGACTAAAAGTGAATGAATGCGAACAAAAAAATATTTAAACATTTGCTCATAACGAATTCTTAGTAAAAATATAGACATCCAGTGGTGTCCAAATACTATATCCACTCTTATTTGATAAATACAGAAGGTAAAAATTCAACTCTGTCAAATAATACGTAGAATGGTATGATAAATTTCTGATACTCATTTAATAATTAAAATACTCATTTTTTCGCAACCAATAACGTATATTTCTGAATTTTTTTAACGTCCGATATGAACAAGCATGTTCCTACCATATGTGAAAAGAATTTCAGAAATATTCGTTAATGGTTGCGAAAACTTGAGTATTTTCTTCCTCTTTGAAATTTCAAAAAAACTGAGATAGGTGATGTTTCTTATTTAGCGACGATATTGTTACAAAGCTATAAAGTTGTTTCCCTAAGATGCTAATCTTGGCGACTTTGCGACGAATTTGGAGACCATTTTGGCGACAAAAGAATTTTTCTAGAAAGACTTTGAACTGTCAACCTATTTCTACTGGCTTCATGAACATTCCGGAGATTACGTCACTTCCTGTTGAAAAAGTATAAAAGCAAGCTCTCAAGTTGGATTTTGATCAGGGTTGCCATATTGGTCTTTTTAAGCCCAAATTATGGAAATTTGGCCTTTTTTCAAAGTCCTTGGCCTTAGGAATTTTCATTTGACCTTAAATTCATTTTTTGGCCTTTTTTTGGCTTTATTTTCGTTAATGACTTTTAGAACAATTGTTAATTACTTATTCTATAGTTTTTTAATAAATTTTTGATATTACACATTTCAAATGATATATAATGAGCTGTCAAACGAAATAGCTCCTGAATGGAACAAGGATGTTTTAAATTTCTTTCACTCAAATTTTAGATTAATAATAGAGCATTGAACATATGCCTGTCAGGTGGGATTCGTTTTCATGAAGGACAGCTGTTTTTCTAACAGCAAATGACATTTTCAATCAATTTGTCAAATTTGGCCTTTTTTGGCCTTATTTTAAAGAAGGTTTGGCTTTATTTTGCTATTTTGATCTTTCAGCCCTGATTTTGATCAACAAGCAAGCTGGTGAGCTAACTAGAAGCCTTTGAGCTCTGTGTTGAGATTTATTGGTAATCTCTGTTGTGAATTTTTACAAGTGCTGTTTTAATACTTGTGCTTACAATATTTGTAAAATAAAGAGCTTTATTTTTAAAAAATCCTGCTTATTGGACTGCATTCACGTACACCCACAAGACGATTTTGTTACAATATATTATCTTCGTTGCGTTACATCATTCAGCTAATTTTTAACTACCTTTTTAAATGTTATGTCTTCAAAATTACTTCAGTGAGAATGCATCAAAAAGTTTCCGAACTGGAAAAACAAAAGTTAAAAACCATGACTTCGTTGTCGGTACTCTAAAATATTTTTTATTCGAAATAAAAAACAACGCACATAAAATTATAAACTTTTTTCTAAAAAAAACATTACCGCTCGCAGAAACTTATGCGTTTGTATAATTCATAATCCGAAAAGTTCCTGTTTTCGTAACTTGAATTTGAAACCTATTTAGATTTTCTTCAGTTTATGAGTAATAATTAAATTCTGAGATTTAAATGAGGTTATTAAATTTACATAATACAACAATAATAATTTGATTAAGAAGTTTATAGTTTTTAAAAATTATCATTATGTTAGATGAGAACTTAGTTAATTTTTAACAAATATTTTGAAATCTTTTATTAATCATTTTAAAAAATGGAATTAGCCCTTAATGCAACCTTTAAAATTAGGAAAATGCTCGTATGAAAGAATTAAAATAAATGTAGAAAAGTTAATTCTCAGAAAATGTTCATATCTTTCTAAATATTATTTGACAGAGTTGAAATTTTACCTGTCTGCTTTTATCAAATAAGACTAGATACAGTATTTGGACACTTTTGGATGCCCATATTTTTACAATGAATTCGTTGTGAGCAATTGTTTTAACCCCTTATTTTGTTCAATTTCTACTATTAGTTCACACTTTCCCTGTATATATTTATTTATATATCTTGTTCAAATTTTCAAACGTTAATAAAATACTTTTTATTCATCACTCAAGTTCAAATTCATTTTTTAAAACTTGTAGTGGATGACACTTGATGTTAATACAGTTTTTTCAAATATTAATTAATTAATTAATTTTATTTATTAGAGCCTCGCACAGGCTACGATCATAGGGATAAGAAATGCGGAACGGGACTAAGTGGCGCAACGGTAGCGCGCTTGACTCCAGGTTAGAAGGCTGCGTGTTCAAATCACGTCCGGGTCAAGAGATTTACTCAAGACATAATTTTTGCACTTAATTTATATTCTGAAAAATATCTCTTGTTGGCAATTGCATCCAAAAATGTTTAGTTCCCCGTTTGAATGGATAAACTTATGTCTATTTTTTTCTTCAATTCCTACTATTAGTTCACACTCTCCCTATGTATATTTATATATCTTGTTCAAATTTTCAATAGTTAAAAATTATTCATCCACTCAAGTTCAAATACATTTTTTAAAACTTGTAGTGGATGACACTTGATGTTAATACAGTTTTTTCAAATATTAATTCATTAATTTAATTTAATTAATTAATTTTAGTTTTATATGGGAGAAAAAAATTCTAAAATAAAATTTTTCTTTGTTGACCTAAGTAGGAATTGACTTAAAATTTTTTTTTATATTACTTGTTTGGATTCATTCACTTTTAGTCCCTATAAAGTATGAATGATTTTTCAGTATGATTAATTGTTTTGAAAAATTTATTACGTCTGGTTGTAGTTCAAAGTAATAGTTAAGTTCTCCATACCATATAAACTGAAAACAACAATGATAAAATCCATTTCAAATCAGATCTTCTTTTTGACGTAATAATTCATTAATAATTTTTCTCAGCAATTTTGGTCAAGAAGATGCAAGAACATATTTTTATTCAAAATGACAAAAACAATTGTTTGAACTTAAATATTTCAAATCTTAAAAATGTTCCTTTTTTAAAAATCAGTCTGTTCCCTTTATATTTTCTCTTAGATAAAATTTGGTACACAGTTTTATCATAAGAATTGTAGATCCACATGAAATATTGGACCAAATCCGTCAAAGGGTTGACTCTGTCCATCTGTATATTTGCATGCATGTGAACACGATTACTCCAAAACGCAATGACTTAGAGAAATAAAATTTGGTATGTGGTCTTCGAACTGTAATTTGAGATTTGTATTAAGTTTTGGCTTTAATCGTCGAATAAAAGGCTTTCAAAATGCGTATGAAGTTTTCTTCTTTATACTATAATGCACAAAACGTGCCATATTGTGTACTAGCCGCCTTCGGCGACCAGCTTGTTCTCTTGGAATATAATTTCAATTGAATCTCTTATACATAATATGATATTCATGGTTCCCTTAACAATTTCAAATTGTGACAGACATTTAATCCATGTTCTTTCAGCAGCTTTGGACCTGTTCTATTCGTTGTCCACATGAACGTCCCTAACAGAGTCAAGTAGCTGGTTGTTTTCATGCAACATCAAATTGCACATTGTCGGTATCAACTTCACTCTTATTCCTCTTGCAAAATATTTTAACTTTAAAATGGTGCGGCACATTTTACTTCCAGCCCCACGTGTTAGCTGGATGAAAATATGCCGATTAAATCAGAACATTAAACATTAAGATATTACCTTATCTTTCAACAATGACAGAGAAACACACAAATAAATGTTTGTTTAAACATTGAAAACGGTTTGAATTGCGTTGCGACAATGAAAAGTAATGTCGCAAATTATGTCAAAGATATTTTTAAAAATTCATTAAAATTAGAGAAAAAATAGTACGACAACTTAATTGATATCATTGAAAAGGCAATGTTTTGCTCTTCCAGATAGCGTAAAAATGATTTTTGTGCTGCAATATTTTTAGAAGTTATTAAGTTGAAAAAACCCAAAATTTTGCTTAATTTTTAATTAATTAAAATTCTAATTTTAAAAAAAGGGCACCGAGGTGCACATTCCCACCCTCCAAAGTATGCTTGTGGAGTCCAGTGATCTGCCTTGTAGAGAGTCAAAACACACGCACGCACGCACACACGCACTCATTCTCCTTTATTATTAGTAGAGATTGCCGCTCACTTGGAGTATTTTGCTCTCCCTTGTATAGTTGCCCTTTCGGTAAAGATAAAAGATAACCAATCAGAATACTCCACATTTATTGTGCAAGTTTATGATTTTGAGTTTATAATTCTGTCCAGGTTTTCAGTTGAAATTTTAAAGTTGCACATTTGCTTATTAACATTAATTTTTAAAAATTGTATTTATGAGATATACTAAGTTTAGATGTATTTTTTATAATTGTTCATCATTATTTTATTAAAGGAAAATTAAACTGAGTTAAATTATGATTAAAACAAAATAAAAATTTCTTGCGTTTATAATTATGTCCACCAGTGCATATTTAAATACAGTTTCTTATAGTGAACGTAAAATGGCAATTTGTTCCCGATTGCACAAATGTATCCAATTTTTCTTGTAGGTTTTTTTAAAAATTAGTTTTCTGTGACGTTTGATTTAAAGAAGCAAACGCATATCAGTCATTCTTTTTTTCCAACAAATATGTGATTGAAAAACATACAAAACTGTAAGCCAAATAAATGACCAATTACAAACATGACTGGAAGTTATTTTCTGGTTAAAATCCTACGGATGAGTGAGGATCAAAACGTGAAAAAAATGAGAAAAGGTTAAAACACTTTAAACGTGCTCAGATGAGTTTGTTGATTTCTCACATTTAGACAAAGAAAATGTCATTTGTTTGATTTGAAAGTGTGGCATAATTATCATTAAAATGGGATTTTCCCTGTATATTTGAGCAAGATCGTAATGCTTCATTTCTTAGCTTGTAGGTGTTTCTAACAGAGCGTATCATCTTAAATAGTCGTTTCTCATTGAAAAAGGTGTTGAGCAAATGTTGAGATATCGATGTTGAGCAAAAAAAAAGTTTTTCTCTTATCTTAATTCACTTAATCGACAGGAGACAATTAATTTTTTTTGGAGAAAAGCAAGCGATATTTTGAATTTCTTCTGTGACCCATTGATCTTGAACGGTTCTTGAAGACTGTAATTAACTCACCGACGACGGGAGTTATTTTTAAGGGACAGCTGTAAAAGTGAATATTTTATTACATTACTAGCCGCGTTCGGAAGCAAAGCAATATCTCAGAGAGCTTGGTTTGCATATTCCATAAAAAATTTGATGAAATAAAATTTGAAAGCAAAATGTATTAAGATACTACCTCAACTTTCAACAATGAAAGAGAAATACGCAATTAAATATTTGTTTAAACAATGAAAACAGTTTGAATTGCCTTGCAAAAATGAAAAGTATTGTTGCAAATTATGCCAAAAAATATTAAAAAAATTAATTAAAATTAAAGAAAAATTACACGACAACTTAATTAACACACACGCACGCACACATACACACATTCCTTTATTATTAGTAGGGATGATCAGTATTTTTGTATTTTGTTTTAGTATCCTCTAAATAGTATCTTTAATATCTCTCCGTAATTAAAAAGTTTGCTCACTCTAAATGTGGAACAATACCTAATTTCCAAACCGTTAGAGCAAAGTATAGGTACACTTCCAGCTGCAAAAATGCTTTTAATGACGGAAAGAATTATATCTTAGGTTGTTGTAGTTAATAAATGCACTGCCGGAAAAATTACGAAGTCTCAATTTTTATTCAAACTCCGGTCCTATTATTCATGTTTAGTTTAGTATTTTTGATACACCGATAATTTAAACAAAAAATAAAAATATTCACTCTTCTGGCTATTATTCTGTAGATTTCAATTTTTACATTACCTTAAAAATTCAATATATATATATTCCATGATACCAATTTAATTATCATACAATTTCTTTCCTAATTTTAACAAACTTTTTAAAATATTTGTATGCATATTTTATAACAATACTTTCCATTGCTGCAATGACATTCAGACGATTTTCATTGTTTATACAAGTATTCAATTACATTTTTCTCTTCCATTGTTGAAAGTTAAGGAATGAAGATTCGGCTTATTTTTTAATATCATTGGAAATACCTTAATGAATTTTTCTTTCTTTATTTACGCATCAATTTTTTTTTGTGAAATCTGTAAAACAAATTCATCTAAGATATTTAGTATATTTGGAAATATATCCGTTTAAGTTAAAAGATTATGATTTCTAATCTTTAATTCATTTTATCGACATGTTTTAATTCAACTAACATGCAGCTGGATCGCTCCATTTTAAAGTAGAAACCATATATTTTACATGAGGAATAAGAAAGTGAAATTAACGCGTACAACTTGCAATCAAGTGTTAGATGACGTCGTCAGTCACTTGGCTCCATTAGACGTCATTTGGTCACTTGACTCCATAAGACAACAAGCAGAACAAGTGCAGGGCTGTTAAGAAAACACGGAAGTTATATGTCTATCACAATGTGAAGTATAAAATTACTTTGTTAATGGAACCATGATCGTCAGATTATGCATAAGAATTTCAATTGAAATTAAACACAATCAGTATTCCCGGCGAACAAATTGGTCGCCTAAAGCTGTTAGTTTTTATTAAAAACATATAATCTTACGCATGGAATACGAATAATAAAATCTTGTAAGATTATTACCGAAAAAAACTAATATTCATAAGTGAATCTTAATAACACGGAAGATAAAATCGTTTTTAAATTCTAAACATCAGGAATATTTTAAATTCTAGTCATTCTTCAGGGATTAATGATTAAATTCTAATTCATGAAAATTGCTCACTTCAGATTCATTTTTTAATTTTTTTCGATTGTAAAATTCTTTAAGATTTTCAGCTGGTATTCAAAGCAGACTTTAAGATGTGCGACCTTAATCTAACAAATCAATCAACCAATAAAAAAATTGATCAGAACTTTTATTCCATGAAAGTATGTTTTAAGCATCATTGATAAATACAGCGGATGGGATTATGTGTAAAATCTTCTTGAGTGAGTGATTATTCAGATGCAACTGGTCATTATATCCTACTGTTGAAAGTTTGAAAGTTTCTTTATCCGTTAGAAAACGATTATTTCGAAGCTTTTGTTTTCAGTTGCGAGTTTCATGACTTCCCGTATTAAGTTGGAACTAACCGGAAAAAAACAAGGCAAAGGCAACAATTTCCAGATTAGACACTTACTGTGCTGTTCTGATGTATAGGTCTGGAGTTAAGCCTCTTATATTATACGTATAAAGTCCAACAAAGAACTAGCGGATATTTCGTTTTTTCAGACCAGCAGCTGAAAACAATGAAATAACGTGTGACTTAACAATCGGCCTTGAACTTGAAGGTGGTAAAACTTTTGAGCGAGGCAGTTCAAGCGAGCAACGGAGGGCCATTGCAAAAATAGAACAAAGCAAAGAATAAAAAGTTCGAATAAGGAACGAAGAATGGGCTCGTTTTCTGACTGGTCACCCTGGCAATCGAACACTCACGAGATTTACGAATTTTTTTGAAACTAGATTCCTTCGTTCTCTTCTTTTGGAGTTTTGACCGGCCATTATGGGGGATGGCGGGGGTGAAGTTATTAAAAGATTAGGTGCAATTTTTTTCTCCTTCCTGTCAGACGACTTTTTTCGTTCTTCTAAACGTTGCACAATGGCGGGAAATTATAGGAAAGAAATGCGGGAAATTGATTCGATTATGGCTTAGCTCAGCACTAAAGAAAACCCACACAAGTTTTACGAACTGGGAAAGCGTGCACACAATTTTACTTTAATCCTGCCATTAAAATTCTATTAAATCTTTGCACCAAAGTGACTTAACAACAAGAAAAAAAATCGATCCTACGTGAAATAAATCGATTTCTTATAGATCAGCGATTCTCAACCTATGGGGCGAGCACATCAAAGAGATAATATTATTTAAAAAAAATGATTAGTTTACCGAAAGGAAAGTAAAACAAAATACATTTTGACATAATAAAAAACAAAATACACATTTACACTGACATTATCTTAATATAAATAAAAATCATTGTGGGTATGTATGTTTGTATATATGTTTGTATGTATGTTTGTATATATGTTTGTATGTAAGTTTGTATCTATGTTCCCCATATCCTCCTAAACCACGGCACTGATTTCAACCAACTTTGCACACTTATTAATTAGGACCACGGGAAAATTACTGTCAACTTTTTAAAGCTCAAAAGTTAATTAAACAGTCAATTAATAAAAAGTAACCGAAATCGTTTTTCTGCTGTAAGTTCGGAGCAAATTATCCCCCGAAAATTATTTTTATACCATCTTAAAGTTCAAACCTTTACTTTTTTAATGATATCAATTTTATATCTGTGACATTTGTCCTTCAATTTTTATTAATTTTTAAAAATTTAATAAAAATTTGACACGCAGGCGATTTTAAAATAAATCAAATTTAATGATACTATATAGAGTTGATACTGATCAGTTGCTAGGCAACGGTGTAATTACTTTGCCATTATTTTTTCTGTTTATTTTTTTTCAAATATCGTTTGGCAATGTTTTCATTGGTTCTTAAAGAATTCTAAAGCTTATTTAATTAGATTAAAAAAATCACAGCAGTTCATATCCCCTGTCATTTTTACATGCGTTTACAAAGAAATAATAAATCCTTAATAATATATTAAATGAGAAAGTGTGACTGTCTGTCTGTTTGCTACGCTTTCACGGCCAAACTACACCTGGAATAACTTATTTTTAACTAGCAGTACCCGCACGGCGTTGCCCGTGGTATCATGAATTTCAACAAAATGCTTTTTAAAGCCCACAATGACATAAAATAAATATTTGGAAACAAAATCAATACAAAATATATATATATATATATTATTGATTTTGACCGCTTATTTCTCTTCGCGACAATGATATTAACTGAAGATACGGGTTTTTTTCGTTTTAAAGCGACAATGAAATTGTAAATTATAGAATTCAAAATGAGTAAAAACAATTATAATTCAGTCAGGATGACGCCTTAAAATGTTTTGATCCTCTTTAAAATAGTTAATTGGTGACATTAGATACTTTGAATTAAAGCCATTCAACGAAATGATTTCAAATTGAAATTACAGTACCAAATCAACCGATATTTTCGAAATAACATTTTTAGGATTTAAAAGATTGATTCCTATAGACCAGGTAAAATGTTAAGGAATGAAAACCGAATGAAATCTTAAACGATTTCAAATGGAAGAATACGCCTCGAAAGATACAGACAAACATAATTTCTAAAGTATTTAAATATATCCAAAATGAATCAAAGAAGAAAAGAAAAAGAGAGATTAAATCTTCCACTTTATGAAATAATAACTGAAATTACTCACCTCGACGCTTGATTTTCATTTTTCGAGTTTGCAGTCTATTTAATTTTAGTTATTTATACTTTTCCATATCAGATTTTATTCAAGAAGCTGTCGATAAATTGACGCCGGGACAGAAATCTATTGATAGATATGATATAGCTGCAAGAGTTTTTAGATTAAAATTTAGAAACTAATGTTAATTATAACTAAAGGAAAATATGCAACGATATAGTAACTTTTTTTATGTATTCTTTTGAATGGTAGAAGTGAATGGCATATAGCATGATGTATGGTATATTCCACAGAATATAAGGGCCTGATGAAACCATTGAGTACAATGATGTAATTTGCAGTAACGGAGAATATATGAGGAATAGAGAATGGTTGTTGAATTGGTAATTTTGGCACTGGTTAATGAAAGTTTACATCAGATAAATAAAAAAAAATGTCACAAATGGAGGGAGGTATTACAGAATATCTACTTGTAGATACTCTAATGGGCAATAACAAGTAACATCAACTTCTTCATATAACAGATAACATGTTCTTCAACTCCTTACAATTGTCAGGGGTACCTTCCGACAAGCTGAGATTAAAAGTCGGTGTGCCAGTACTATTGATACGTAACCTCGATGTACCGAGACTGCGCACGGTTACAAATTGCACATCTATGTCCAAACGTCTTGAGAGTGTTTAAAAACGAGGGAGTGTTTTAATTTCACGCATTCCGATAATACCGAAGGATTTATCATCCAAGTTCAAAAGGTAACAATTCCCTTTAAAATTAGCATTTGCCAGGCTCAGGGCCCGACACTCAAAGGGGCAAGCGTACATTTTGAAAAATCATATTTTCCCCATGGACAACTATATATGGCGTGTTCACGTGTGTCGAGACCACAAAACCTCTACATCCGTGCAAAAAACGTAAAACAAAAAACATAGTATACAAAAGTGTGTTAGCATGGATAAACAAATTACCTAACTATAACAGCAGACACTCCTGTCAGTCGTCCAATTATGTATTATCAACCATCAAAACTTTTAATTTCCCCTTTCAACATGTAACGAAACATTTACATTCGTGAATTTAAAAAAAAATTAATAATTAAAATTCTTCGCGCACGAAGTCGCGGGTAACAGCTTGTTCATAATAAAAACATTTGTAACATTTAAAATTGTAATTACGCTTACATGCTTATTAATTATTATTTAAATGAGTACTTTTCCATAGAATGAATATTTTTTGTCAATGTATCATTTTATAACAATATATTGGAAATATCTGAACAAGAAAAAATCTTTCATATTGAATTTTTACAGCAAACGCTGCAGTTAGAGTATCATTATTCAATGTCGATTGCTCGCATATCCAAAAATCATTAGCGAGTGAAAATATCCTTTTAACCGTCGCATTAGTTCCAGGGCAGTGCATCGAAATATTGAACAAGAATAAATAAATTTTCATATGGAATATGTTCATTTTTCAAATGACTGAATATTTTCACTATTTTTTTATCAATTTCAGCGTATTTGTTTTCCCGTATTAATTTTTCAAAATTTAAAATATATATTCAGTCTTCTAATTTCAAATATAGAAAAGGAGAGCATGTAGAAGGACACTTTTCAAGGGAGGACATAACTTACAAAAGGAAGACGGTTGGTTACCTTATTAATAAACAGAAATGTATTGTAATTCTATATCGTACAGCCAGTGCCGGTATATTCAGTATATTCGCCTCCAGCATTAT
>BGPR01019547.1:0-29098 GCA_013235015.1 Araneus ventricosus
CCCATTCGATTTTAAACATTTTGATATGAACTTTATAGGAATCTATGCAGATGGCCAACCTATACCGCATAATCCACTCGAACTGAATTTTGATGCAAACAATTACATCAAAGGTTACTACAGTTTGTTTTCTGTAACTGATAAATTTGGCCAAGATCAAGGATTATTCATTTCAAGGGAAGAATATATAAATGGGAACACATTGTTTGCTTTTAACATATCACCTGATCTTTGTAACGGAGACCATTTAAATCTGATTAAACATAGCAATTTGAGACTAGAAATTAAATTTTAAAAAACTCTGCCTCAAACTATTTGCGTCTTGATTTACGCCGAATTTGATAACGTCATAGAAATAAATAAAACTAGAAACATTTTATACGACTTTGGAAATTGAATGGAAATGAGATACATTTTATTTTATCAAGAGATCCTTATACTTCACCTTTTTTTCGTGGCGTATTTGCATCAGACACTATTCCGACGTTGAAAGAAAAATCTGCCATTGTAGTGAATGCCGACAAGTCATCAGAACCTGGATCCTACTGGCTTGCTTTTTACCAAGAAGCCGACGACATCACTTCAAATTATTCTCCCGTGTACTGGAATTCGACCACCCTGCAAAGTCTTACTTCTAACGTTTGTGGGGCCTATTGTATTTATTTTATCTTAAAACGATGCCAATGACATTCTCTGTATTCCATTGTAAACAATTTATCTCATTGCCAGAGAAATGACTTTCGAATGTACAAATTTGTAAAAAAAGGATATGGTGTAAGAATGATTTTTAAACAATAAACAAGTTTATTTATATTTGTGTTTGTTTTTTTTAGTATAAATATAACCAAACTTGAAAATGTTCAGTCATTGATCATGAATTGAATACATCTGCGACACCCTTGCACCGCTCTTGTAGGTGGCGCAACAGGTTGTGGAAAGACACATCTGGTAAATAAATTAATCGATTTTAAAATGATACATCCCTTTCCACATAAAATAATTTGGTGCCATGGGGCTTATCAAAATCTTTACAAAGAAATGAAAACTTTAGAATTTCACGAAGGACTGCCTTCTAATATCAATACTATTTCGAACGCTCTAATAGTCATAGATGATCTCATGTCGGAGCTTTCAAATAATGACAAGTTAACCAAACTGTTTACTAAAGGAAGTCATCACCGTAATTTGAGTATTATTTTTATTGTTCAAAATATATTTCATAAAGGAAAAGAAATGCGTGATATTTCATTGAATGCACATTACATGTTTATATTTAAAAACCCGCGAGATCGGTCCCAAGCCATGCATTTAGGAAGACAACTTTACCCAAACAAATTAAAATTTTTTCGATAAGTATACGAAGATGCCACCTCGAAAGCATTTAGTTATCTCTTGATTGATCTAACACCTCAAACAGATGATTCACTACGCCTGCGCACGGGACTTTTCCCAGGTGATAAATACTACGTGTATCAACCTCGCTAGTCATTTGTGTTACAAACACCATGGTCTCAGCAGTCTTAGACTTTGAAGGATTTCAACTCTCTCCGGGACGCTTCATCGTCAAAGAGCTGGCGGTGTGTGCCGTGAATGACGATACTTTCTGTGGACGATGGATGTTTAAATCACCGCATTCTTTTGAAAGTTTGGATCGTAAGAAACAAAATACCTATTCATGGATTACAAAGT
Source organism: Araneus ventricosus (assembly GCA_013235015.1). Lineage (NCBI taxonomy): Eukaryota > Metazoa > Arthropoda > Arachnida > Araneae > Araneidae > Araneus > Araneus ventricosus. The sequence goes on from BGPR01019547.1 coordinate 1,690, forward strand.
TTTTACATCATATCGAATGGGAAGATGGTGAATTACCATACGATACTTTTCATTGTGTGTTGACAGTTATATTCGAAACGTTTCCCTATATTTACGTGAAAGGACTTGAAAAAAAGAAATTTTTAGAGTTTTTGACCGGGCGTGATATCTTAAGCCTCGATGATTTTGAATGCCCTAAGGTAAAAGATTTACCTTCTTTTGACGTTTTGTGTCCTTACATGCACGGAAAAAGTTTTTCTCATTGTGCAGTCTACAAAGCTAAAGCATTTGCCAAACATTTAGAAACTATATAAAAGCCTACTGTTAGTATATTTTCGTACTTAGTCGTCAACATGTGTACGCAACAACAGTTGGAATACCTGAAAGCGATTTGTAAAATCAAATCGAAAAATTCAATATTAAGAACTTGTCCAAATAATATTATTAAAGCTTTGTGTGAATGTGCGATAAATGTCCTTCGTGGAAATGTGCCTCTCTCTAAGAAACAAAAGAATAAATTAACTCCTTACAAAACTAGTTTACGAAAACTTTCAGACAGAAGGCTACCAGTATATAAGAAGAGGCAACTTCTCATTCAACGTGGTGAGGATTTTTATCATTTCTATTACCTGCTGCAATATCTGTGATTAGTTCTCTAATCCATGAAGTACAGTAAGAAAATGGTCTTAATACCCGAAGATCGGGCAGAAATTATGGATCATTTATCTGACTTAGATGCTAAAATGCAAAATATTCTTCAAAGAAAAGATTTGCTAGAAAGTGAGAAGGCTAACCAATATTTGCAGGTTTTACAAAAGTTTATTAAAATTCAGCATCCTCAACAAAAGGCAGAAACTACAGAAATCCAAGAAACATCAATTCCTGAAAATCAAGAGCCTGAAACTGTTCCAGAAGAGGATGTTATTATAACAAAAATTCTAAAGTCTGCCCCAGTTCGGTACTTAAATACTGCAAAGAATATTTTAGATTTCCTGAAAGTTAATCATTCCATATTATCGTGGACACCCGAAGGAGAAATTGTGTATAAGTGTCAACGCATACCTCGAACAAATATCGTGAGTTTAGTAACAGATTTACTCAGGAACAGAAAGACATCTCCATCAGGATTCAAATAATTTCAAGCAGCTTTAAAGGAAATGAACATTCCTGCAGCTTATATTGTTAACCGAAAAATATTTAAAGATAATCTTGTAAAAATATTGAAAGAAAACACTGTAAAAAAAGCCTAAATCAGCAAAGCGTATGCATGCTAAAAGAAATACATGGATAACTTATTGATGTATCATTTTTTTATTATTATTTGCAATAAAAATAATTTGAAAGCATATACATGTTTGTGTTTCACTGTGATCAATAGAAAATTCCCATGAAAAGTTTTATAAAATCTTGAACCCCCCGCAAGTTTTTATTAAAAAAGAAATAAAACATTAAAATAACTGATCAGGAAAAGGAGAAGTCATTATATGAAAAAAGACTCAAGAATAATAGTAAAATAACAATAACTTTTATTTATCTATAACATAGAAAAATAAATAAATAAACTGTACATCTTCACATCTCTGTTAGTATCCATACGGAAGAGTATTCAGGTCATCAAGAATAACACGCTTATCGTACACTTTTCTGTATTTTTTCTCTTCTATTTTATTTATGATCTTACCAGCTTTGACATCTCTTGTAATCTTTCGTGGATTCCTTACAGTAATCCTTTCATCGTCAAAAGACCTTACTAGTTTTAGTACACTATCAAAATTCAGCTTTAAGCTATTTTCGTAATTTAATGAGAAACCTCGTATTTTGCATACAGATTTTCCTGATTTTGTGACATACGCATAATTCTTTGCTCTGCCTGCAAAGAAATAAATAAGCTCAGTTTTAAGATTTGTTTTGAGCAAAATAAACACATATTAAAAAGATTTTCTTATTACATCAGAGAATAACATTTTTTTCCCTTACCTGAAACAAATTTTACAATAGTATCTCCCTCCAATTCATCTGTGAAGTCACCGAGGTAGTCACCTATCTTGAGATCATTTCTACCGTTTGAAGCATAAATAACACTATTCGTATCGTAATACAGTACTGATTCTCCCAGTTTTTCTAGTTCATTGTAGAGTTTCAGCCGAGCGTGTGATGTTATAAACGCAGCCAAATAGATATTCGTCAAGTCTGATTGTGGAGAAAACTCTTCTTTCATTTTCCCACTTCAGAACAGCAATTGAATCGTTGGGAAAATAAATATCAGAAACCTTTTTTTAAAAAAGAGAGAGAGAGAGAGAACATATATAATTTCAAACATATATGAACAAAAAACAACTTTTGTATTATATGCATATATATAAATGAAGAAAATTAAGTACCTCTTTTGTAGTGTTTGTCAGAATTGCATTAAATTCTGGAAGAGAAGAGACGAAAGTGGTTTGAATTTTATTTTCTTTCATCCCCCATCTCCCCCAGAAACTATTAAGGCAAAGTTTGGATACTTGTCGTCTTCCTGGGTTTTTTTCTATCTGGTCTGGATCCAGGACAACACCTTCATGCTCTTCGTAATTTTTTATATAAAGATATCTTTCTGCAGCTGTCTCACATTTTTCAGGCCATCCTGAAGCTTCCTGTTTGGTTTTCAAAAACGTATTGATGTACGATTTGAATAGAGATGTTGATTGCTCTTTGAAATGGTGTACTTCATACATTTTTATTAGTTTATATCCAACTTCTAAGGCCTTTTGCACTTCGATTGTGACCATGTTCCTTTCAAAAGGCGATCTGCATCGTCATGTTCACAAATATTACTTCGGGTTTTTACACACGTAGAACATAAAGGGAATGTCAATTTTCCGTGTGACCTGTAAGGTAGAACAGGATGATACAGGCCACGAGGAGGTAAAATGGAGCATTTAACAATGCCAAAATATTGAGAAAAAACACTAAAATGACTAGTAATTACTTCTGGATGCCCTACTGGATATGGGGAGTATTTATTCACGAGGGAGTAAAGGCTGGTGAAATCTATGTACTTAGCTTCTCCTTCATAAAATAATTTAGTAGCATTCGTTCTGCCTCCGTAAAATGCATCCCGAGGATTCAGTCTTTCCACTATATCTAATTTGCTGCAGAAATCTCTAATACAAGCATTCCTTTCTTTCATCCTGTGATATTCGGGCTCCCAGATTTCTTTTAAATTGAATCCCAAACTTCTAATTTTTGAAGCCCTCTCTTTCGTTTTCTTCAAAAGTGCCAACATTGGTATTTTTGAGACAGGATTGATATCATCTCTATCAAAACATATATCGCGTCCATGAAAAAAACATCCATAAAATTGAAATACAGTATTGCTTTCCTCACAAAATCCATCTACATAAGCATCACCAATGTTCCTTTATCCTCTTCTATTTGAAGAGTGGCATATTTCAATACCCATCGAATTTTCCAAATACATCAACCACTCCACCGCCTCTTAGCTAAAATTAACTTTTGACTGGAACAATCCCTGACTGGAACCATCGGAATCTGTTCTTGGGGTATGTGGTTACTTCTGTAGACGGCCATACATGCCGATGCTATAGTAGTGTAAGAAAATGGATCTACTCCGTTTATTGTCATAAATTCGCTCCGGAACTGTAAACAGCATCTTCTTAAGATGTCGACATTTGACTTAAATGTAAATAAATAAATAAATTTTTTCCCTAATACTTATAAATAAGTCACTAATGAATAAATATACAGTTACCAATAAATATAAACTAAGGCTCATGATTTTGATTAAAAAATATACTGCTACAATTTAAAATAAAGCAAAGCTTTTGAATTTATTTAAAAAATATCTTACTTGCAATATTCGTATAATTCTTTTCTGAAGTCAAAGGGGTTCTCTTTCCTTAGTTCGTACCATTTCAGGAACTTCTCACGTCTTGGGGGTTCATGAAATTCGGCGCATAATTATCAACATCTGGAAGAGCTCCTAAGTAGGCTTGGTTTTCTGCAGTGTTAAAAAGGTGTGGAAAATACCTTTTTGTCAACTCTTCAAGTCCAACAGTTTTCGGAAATTTAGACAACGGCATAGGAAGAAAGTTTAGTGAATCTATTAACCTTATTTTATGAGAAACTATTTCCATAGACATAAGCATAGAACCATTAGTAATCACGTGAGGTTTAATCCCCTGACTAAGCAGATGACCCAAAATAAATTGACCGTCATACCCTTTCAAATTATGTGCAATAGCTGTGAAGCCTTCATGGCATTTCGAAAAAAGGAAGTCACAAAACTTTTTTATTACATCGACCCCTTCGATTACCACCTCTTGTCCATCGTAATACTGTAATACTGCAAAATTTACTATATGCTCTCCTGTTTCTTGCATAGCTTCGAAATCGAAGAAAATTAACTTTTCGCTGGAAGGTTTCGGCTTTTTTTGCTCCAAAAAACATAAATGTCTGTTCATGCACACAAATTGTTTACAAGAAACGCATTTTGATTCTCCGCATATGTGTTCCTCAGGTGAACGACTTTTTCGTTTAATTATCTGATGACAATTTTTACATTGAAATAGCTGTTGACAAATGGATACTTGTTTTCTACCAGTAATAGTCAAATGTCTGTTGAAGCAATCCTCCGATTTAAAAGTGCGATAGCAATTACTGCATGACCGAGGGTTATTTCCAATACAATTTTCAATATAACATTCATTACATCGTTTCTCACAATGATGCTCCCAATAATGTTCATAACCTTTGTCACAATGTGAGCAATAAAATTGTTTCCCTAAGAAACCGCTCATGTTCTTAATCAAGTCGTAATGTTTATTATGATGCCACAAAAAGATTTTATGAGTTTTTCCACACCTTTATAAATTAACTGAAATTAAGAAAAAAAAAAAAACATTTAGTTATATTTAATTTACTCATGTGTAATTTTTTTCTTAAAAAAAAGACATAACTATAAATAAAACACTAGAAGAGTTGAAACAAAATACAAATGAAACTTATGTGTTTAAAATTATTTTTATGTTATGTATTTGTCATTAATAAATAAAAATGAATTAACGGGAGAAAAAAGAAAAACACTGGAAATGTTGAAACACAATACAAAAAAAATGTAACTTAAGTTTTTAATACTCTTATTATGACATGTATTTATCATTAATAAATTTAAAAAAAATATATTTAACTAAAAATAAAATAAAAAATACTAGAAAATTTGAAACACAATAAAAAAATGAAATTTACCTTGTTAAAATGCTCAGCTGAAATGACATGTATTTGAACATCCAAAAGTTCTTCAAACTTTTTAATTTCATCTAGACCACAAGGTCCTATAGGGACACCAGAATGTTCATGTAGTTTGAGAGCTAGAGTCTTTTGAAGTGGTTTGCTTCCATTCCGGATTGAATTATATTGCCGATTCTTTGTAATAGCAGCATGACCAACGACGATGGCTCGAGCACAACAAATATTTTCATTATCTGAAGGAATAGCCACAACACTTTTCTTTCGCAGACGATCTACTTCAATATTTAAAATTGATTTTCTGCCGGCACCAATGGGTCGTCTTACAGTGACGATGTCGAATATGAGCTTCTCATCCAAACGGAGTGTTTTTTTGCTTTGAAGTACTTTGCAAATTTCGTAGAGCACTTTTTCTACAGTCATTTCTTCTACTGTATTCAAGCACAAGTACTTATTGGATAGTCTAGACCAGGAGCAAACACACAAATTCTTATAAGGTCTTGAAGACTGAGACCTTCAGTTGACCTCTGAAGGATTTCCTCGATTAACCGACGTAATGTGTCTATGAGATTTATCAACAAATCATCCCACACAGAGAAAGCAAAGCCAGCTGGATTAGCCATCGCTTCAAAGATGAGTTGCTCCCCCTGATACTTTTTACAGAATCTTGATTTCTTTTTATGAATGATTATACCCTAAGAAACAAAAAAATTAATTTTTTTAGATGACGGTCATGCAAGGAAAACAAAGAACTTTTTAACGAAAAAATGAGTAACCAAATTTCCATAACTAAACATAAAAGTAATATCATGAATGCAAGAGTAAACAATATATTAGATTCTAACCAAGTCATCATGGAAATCACTCGCAGTATTTGTATGCTGAACACCGCTCGGCCCAGGTATTGCTAATATGTCATCTGATATCTTTCTTCTCTTTAGGAGATTGTTTTCAAAGGATACTAAAAATTAATACAAAAAAATAATTCAAAATAATAGGAGTAATCATACTTCATCTCTTTCCTTTGGCAAACTGTCACATTTAGCTCCTTTCCCGCTCTGATTCTTTTCAACCAGAAAATATCTAATTTCGTTTGTTTAAGTTGTTTTGCCTAACATAAAAGAAATTATCATTAACATCATTTTAAATAAAATTATATTTCATATAAAAATATATAAAGTTATATTTCATATAATTTAATAAAAAAAACTCTTTTTTTCCGTTACCTTTTTATCATTATTTATGTCGGAGAAAAATCTCTCTACATCTTTTGAGGATTCCTCTAACTCGCCACATAAATCTTTATCAAAAAATGACCAAGTATTTTCATCAATACCATCGTCATCACTCGACTGACAGAAAAAAAATACCATAGAATTAAACAAGAGTATTTACAATAGGTCATGAAAGCTATAGGTATTCAATTCACACAAAAATAAATACATATTTAGATTAAGTAAATAATACTATGCATGAATGGAAACATACGAAATATGGAAAGAAAAGAAATGAAATAAATTCGGATTTTAAATTAATTAATACTATGTATGAGGGTAAAAATACGAAAAGAAATTACCTCGTACGCAGACTTCTAAGTTGAAAAATCCATCTTCGAATTTACACAGCAGCACAAGACATATCGTTTCCTTTACAGAACAAAGTTTAAAAATGAAATGGCGAACGGATGAAGATGCATGATCCAAAAAGTTGAAATGAGAATGCTCTGGTCACTTCACTTTAATAAAGCAGCCAATCAGAAAATTCTAATTTCGACCCCCTGCGGGATCGGAGGCACTGCGTGGCCCCTGTTCTGTTCACTGTCAGCCAATCAGATCACGGGGAGTAGATGATGATCACCTAAACTCTCCGTGACGTCATGCCACCTGAATTCCCCAGCACTAACACGTTCAGATATTCCTTTGTAACCTGTTGCCACTCACAAAAAGCTAAGTTTTCAATCGTGACGTCATCATCTCCTCTTCACTTTCCTTCCTCTGAATCCGTAGTTTCATTTCAGTTCGAATGATCTCCACAACATTAAACACCTAAACTCTACGACTTTGAAACACGCATTCTGGCAATAGTGGATATTTTCACCGATAGATGGCGACACTAGAGATATGGTAAAACTTAAATAGATTATTTTTATGTTAAAGTGTGTGCCCCAGGATGGTCTAGCGGCAGCGCGTCTGACGGCGAACACTAAGGTCCCGGGTTCGAATCCAGACCATGATGAGTTTGAGGTTTTTTGTCACAATTCGCGTCTTACAAGTAAGTTCAATTATAAATTAGATTCATTAAATTAATTAATAATTAAGCCTTGATTAATTAATTAAGAGTAATTAAGTCCAAAAAATGACGTCACTCTTCTCCACTCACTTCAGTTCATATCATCACAAAACAACTAAACTCAACTCGAAAGCAGCATCGAAAACAACTAAACTCAACTCGAGGGGGAGGGAAGGGGGAGAAGCAGGAGGAGATAACTCAACTCCGAAAATCGATAGTGAGGGGTTTACTTCTTCTCTTTTTCCTTAACTCGGTGTTCATTGCACGTCAGCAAAACAACTTTCAATTTCAATCTCTTATAGATTATTAATTCTAGTGTTTTAGGTACCCACATTTCAATTTGTTGTTTCCATACACCTGTAAAAAAAAGATTTTCATCATTCGTTATTCCTGGAGTTAAACCTTAAAGACTAACAGAAGTTCAACAAGAATATATTTGACATAGTAACCTGCTCATCATTATGCAAAAAATAAAGAGTATCCTCATGATTTAGTTAGATGATGCAGGCAAATAATCTTGAATTTCAATACTACAAAGAATTGCATATTATACGGAATATTTTTTAAAAAACTATTAAAATTTCAATAGACGTGGAATGCACACATTGATGGCTGATCCATTAAGGATTCACCACCCTTTGAAATTCTTTTATAAACTTGTATTTCCGTTTTTATACTTGCAAGTTAACATTTTCACTCTGAGAGTTTGTTGATCAACGAAAATGGGAATAATTAATAAAAACTTGAAAAGAAAACAGAAAATGAATCAACAAGTAAGAGAGACTCAGCGTAGTGCTGCTAAGCGATTATCCCGCGAAAGCGTCGAAAAACGCTCCACCAGTGCGTCGCCATTTCGTTGGCGCCCTGTGGGTGTAATATTCTTTTTTACTTGATTTATTCATGGTATTTCCTCTTTCAACTCTGATGAAATCATTCCGTTCTTCGCACTCATCCACATCACAACGATGTGTTTCTGTAAGGATCATAAGAACACCACCCCGTCCTGCAATAGCATCCGGGTAATTTTGAAAGACCGGCCGCCATGTCAGCATAGTCAGGCACTGAGTTTCCTTCAAAATAGCAACCATTACGGGCGGCTCATGCAACAACCCCCGGAAAAGCCTGTTACTACTTGTCTTCGGAGATGGGCCCAAAGAGCCACACCACCATTATTGTACCGTCGGATTGGCGAGAGTCAGCTTACTTATACGGCAGAACTCGCGGTGCCCCCGCCCCCGATGGAGTGTGTTTCTGTACATTATTCGCAAGTTTATCAGCTGCTCATTCATTATAGAAACTTTCAAATAATCATTTCTGGTCAACGTCGAGCGGAGCGATCGCATTAAAAAATGTTCATTTAAATCAAATGAGACATCTCATTTTCAAAAAAAAATAATGTTTGATTCAAAGTGTTTGTGATCACTAAGGGACGAAATTCAACAGTTTACTCCAGTACAACAGTGCTCACAAATGGATTACTGTAGACTCTCTCTAATCCGACACATATGGGACCGGACACCTGTCGGATTACAGAGAGTATCCAGACTATATATGGTCAATAGAAAAATATATACTTCAATAAACTGAAAGGGGGAAGATTTCAAGTTTTAACAGGAAAGAATGACTCATCACCAAGTAGCATGTTCTAACAGGAACGTCGGGCTAGTGGAGTGTCGAATTAGAGATTGTCTACTGTATTTGCTTGGATTATCATCACCACATTATCAGCAAGGTAGGACAATTTCTTAACTTTATCTTCCTGTTTAATCACAGCCATGGAAAAGTTAGAAAAATTTATTAAAAAGTGCATATCAATCAGAGAAGCCATTACGAAAATAAGTTCAGAATTAGATAATTTTATTGAATCGGAAGCGAAAGAAATGAAATCTTTTGTTAAACTTTAAGAGCAGTTAAACGCACAGGACAGTTCGTTAAAATCATTGAATTCTAAAACAGAAGCAGCTGATTCGGATCGAAATGAGTATGATAAGGAAATAAATAAAAGTGAGGAATTTAGTGAAATCATTGTAAAATCTCGCATAAAGATTTAAAAACGAATCCAGTTGTTAGAGTAAAAAACAGTAACTTCCATCCAAAGTACTATTTCGTTTTCAAATACTCCCAACTATTAAGTTGCCGGAAATTCCTCTCTCAAAATTGTCGGAGAAATATGAGGAATAGAAGAGTTTCAAACTGCAATTTAAAAATTTAATCACATCAAACAGTCAATTGTCACAATAACAAAAATTGCACTATCTAAATTCTTCATTGACTGGATCTGCAAAGGATTTGCAATCATTTAATGATACTTTCGCTTCATTATTCAAAGCATTGACTGACAGGTTCGAAAATAAAAGGTTCTTAGTAGAACTTCACATAAATGACATTTTAGAAGCAGAAAAATTAACCAATGGATCAATTAAAAATCTGAGAAATTTAAACGAGAGTATAAAGAAAAGCTTCCGTGGATTACAAGTTCTTGAACATAATGGGAATAATCTTTCAGATGTATTAATTTTAAACATTGTTATCGGTAAATTAGACAAACAGTCGCGGCAATATTAAGAATTATAGCTTAAGTCCTAATGAAGTTCCCAAAATAGATGATTTAATTTCGTTTTGAAAAAAGCGAGCCGAGATTTTAGATACATCAATAAAAACCCAGCTGTCAAACCCAAACCTTTTCATGACCCAAACGGAAAGTCAAAAGCGTTCTTTGAGAAACCTAACTAAGTTGAACGTTCACGTGTTATCTGTAAATTGAACCATCCAATTTTCAAACGTGAAGCTTTCATGAAGTGAACTGTCGATCAAAGAAATCAATTCGCAACAAACTTTGTTTAAATTGCTTGAGTGATCAGTCTATACTTATAAAAGTCAAGGTTTGTGTGCGTGCGTGCGTGCGACGTCCAGACGAATCTATCGCACTTACAGCCTTGAAATTTGACACACAGGTAGTCTTAATGGTGACTCAATGCACCTCGAAGCCGGAATTTTAAAATTTAATTTATAAAATCTTTTATTTAATGTTTTGTGTTGTTTTGGTTGATTTTTCGCACTAATTTCTCAATAGAATGGTTTTGAATAATTGTACAAAAAAAATAGATAAACCATCGGAAGGAGCACACCATTTACGTTATAATGAAGTTAGTTTTGAATTTCTAATGTAATTTATTGAATTTTGAGGAATTTTTTAAAAAAATAGTCACTTTTTAACCTATATTTCTGCCTATATTTTTAACTGCAAATTTTTATTTCCGTGCATCCAACGTTCTAATAAACCTATGATTTTCATTTTTTGTGTGATAATAGCAAAAATATTTATCGCTCATTTAAAACAAGAATGGATAAAATATCTTTGTCCGTTCATATTTAATAACTTGTTTTTCTTAAAGGGTTAAAAAAATTCTTTTCGAATGAAGTTCTCTTCCGAAACGGCCAGTTTCTCCGTGGCTACGTCTACCGCCATCTTTAGGAATTAGTTCCTCCTCACTTTTTAGCATGTTTCGCTAGAAATAATTTGAAATCATTTCGTTGGTTGCAAGGGTTTAATCGTAAATTAAGCAGTGCTGGAACATTCTGACATGGATGATAAGTTGGCTTTGAACTTCTAACGTAATTCGCTGAATTATGAGAAAATTTTTTTCCGTGATGAGCTAAAATAGTTTCTTTAACATCTGCGTAAAATGTGCCATAGCTTTTCGCGCAAGCTTCAGGGGGGTGACGAAGGGGGTACTGTGGTTTTACGATCCAGAGAAAAGACTACGGCATCAGACTAATTTAGATACACCATTGCTGAATAATAATGTTTTTCACATTGCAATTTTTTAATATTGTTCTCGATTAACGTACTCTGTGCTGTTTTTCTACAGGTAAAATGTCATTATCGCGGAAAAAAATAAGCGGGAAAATCAATAATATGTATCTTTTGTTTTGATTTTGTTTTCGAAACTTTTTTCGTGTCATTCTGGACGATTTCTTTTTTTGAACGTTTAACTAAGTTGAACGTTCACCTGTTATTTGTAAATTGAACCATTCAATTTTCAAATGTGAAGCTTTCATGAAGTTAACTGTCGATCAAAGAAATCAATTCGCAACAAACTTTGTTTAAATTGTTTGAGTGATCAGTATTTTATAAAGTTTTGTAAATCGAAAAGTACTTGTAAAAAATATGGTTTGTCGTCACAACACTCAAGATTCAACGGTCAAGATTCAACACTCAACTGTCAAGATCTGATGACCTCAGACTTAGCCAATAGGTTACGCCTTCCCCAAGAAAAAACAAATTTCACAGTTTCTGGTTTATGCCGTAACGAAACTAAAGTAAAATCAAGATTACGAGCGACAATTCACAACGGAAGTGGATCTTTTAGATCTTTATTTACCTTCCTTGTAGTTCCTGAAATAACAGATTGTCTAACAAGTTACCTACAATTTGGAAAACGCAACTATTCCTGATAATTTAGCAGATCCTTAATTTGCAAACACAGGTACTTTAGATGTCAATTACAGCATCCCAATACAATACTGTGGCTTCATATCACAAGTTCAAAGTACAGATGATTGTTTGAGAAAATTCTGGGAAGTAGAGGCCATTACAGAATCTGAGAAAATTTTAAGTGCGGAAGAAGAGTTTTGAGAGCATCATGAACAAAACAACGCATAAACGTGATGAAATAGGCAGGCATGCCAGTAAAGGATATTGAAAAAAGAGAATCCAAAACCATGGCAATAAAAAGATTAAATCAACTTTGGAAAAGGATTTCAAAGGATGAAGCAGGGTGCGTAGTGAGAAATTGCTGCAAAAATTAATCACTTTTAAGCACCTGAGGCAAAAAAATTAAGAACCTTTGTACATGCATGCATCCGTAGACTCACGCATTTTTTAAGCATAGGATGTTTATTGTTTTATAAGAACGCACAGTATTTATTGTACAATTAATATATATATATATATGTATTAATTTTAAACATATATTTTTTAAGTTCAATATTTATTTCTGCATCTGTACAAGGTCTTCTATTGTAAAATAAAGGATGCCTTTTAGGTTAGAGAAAAAAATAAAAATGATAATGGAAATTGCAATTACCAAAATTAGTGAAATTTTATAAAATTAACAATAAAAATCTGTAACCTTCTTCAACATTTCTTAAAATCAACAAATTACCAGTTAATTTTCCCCTTCGGGATAACCATTCTAGTATTTCAATATACGGCGGTGCCCATTCCTGAGGAAAGAGGGAGTGGTAAAAAAGAACATTAATAGTTCAGTCAAGGAAGGGTTTGAAAAAACATTAAATCATATAGTTTTGAAAATTGGTACACATGTTCTTGAGGGGCTCTTGATGAACAGACTAGAAGTCCCCGGTCCTGAAGAGGGAGTTCCCGTCGCCATCTTGGTTTTCATCCCCCTTTTTAATTTTTCTTGAATATCTCCAAAATTATTCAGTTTCAAAATTACAATTGAGTAAACAAATTAAAGAGCATAAAATTCCCTACAAGTACATACTTTTATTTCTCTCCTGGTTTTAAAAGTTTCCCACATAATGGGTCTCAAAGTTGGCCGTCATCTTGGATATTATCCCCCTTTTAGTTGATCTTCAATATCTCTAAAACTATTTATTTTTCAAATCACACCTGATACAACAAATTAGAGAACGTAAAAATCCCTACAAAAGCGTGCTATTATTTTTTCTAGCTTGAAAAGTTTCCTAGATAGTGGACTTCAAATTTTGATACCATTTTAGCTCTCATCCCCTTTTTTAGATTTTCTTAAATCTATCAGAAACTATCAAAACTAGAAGAAAAATAAAAGCATGAATTTGTAGGGAATTTTACGACTATTTATTTGTTGTATTACATGTAATTGCAAATTGAATAATTATTAAGATATTCAAAAAAGGAAAAAAAAAGTGATTAAATCCAAGATTGCGTCAAACTCTGAGAGAAACTATTAAAGCTAGAAGAATAATAAATGCATGTATTTGTAGGTAATTTCACGCTCATTAATTTGTTAAATGAATTCTAATTTGAAAACTTAATTGTTTTCGGGATATTCAAGAAAAACTAAAAAAAGGGGGACGAAATCCAAGATGGCGGCGCGAGCTCTCCCCAGGGACCGGGGACTTTTAGTACGTTCAACAGAAGTCTCTCGCGAGCATGTATACCAATTTTTAAAACTATAAGATTTAATATTTTTTCACCCCCCCCCCATTTTGGGCCTTTGTTGACTGGACTAGAAGCATTATCTTAACATGTGACACTCGTGGATCTATCTCATCCTGGATTCCTTCCCCGAATTCTTCCCTTCCGTCGGTTTTCTTTCTTGATACATCCGGTATTCTTTTCTTGAAATATCCGGTAAACAAGGTTTTATGACTATGCTTTCAATTTATCATATTCAACGTCTTTGGAAACAGAAAAAAAATGAGAAGAATGTGTTCTTAGCACTTCTCGAGAAAATTAAGCACTTTTTAAGGAACATTTTTTTTTCAAAATTAAGCACTTTTAAGCTGCTTAAAAATGGTTTTCTAATTTAAGCCCTTTTTAAACACTTTTCATGATGCTACGCACCCTGTGAAGCAATGAAAAATCTGTATCAAAATTCATGCAGGAATACTTAGATCTCGGTCGTATGGAAAAAGTGAATGATGAGAAGTCAGCTTCACATCTTTGTTACTACTTTCCTGATCATGGAGTCTTTAGACCTGAAAAAACAACAAAACTACGTGTTGTGTTTAACGCCTCTTCTCCTACAGCATCCGGCAGCAGTCTGAATGATCACCTTTTTGAAAGGACTTGTCAAGGAAAATATCTTTGAAATAATGACAAGATTTAGGAAGCATGAATTTGTTTTTACAGCAGATATTCAAAAGATGTACCGCCAAATACTCATAGAACCAGATCAGCGTAACTTGTTGAAAATCATTTGGAAAGACAGAGGGTATGCAGACCTAGTGGAATTCAGGCTCAAAACGGTGACATATAGCACAGCAAGTGATCCTTTCTTAGTAATAAGAACTCTGAAACAGTTAGCTTTTGACGAATCGTCAAGGTTTCCATTAGCTTCAGATGTCACCCAACAAGATACTTATATGGATGTCTTAATTTCTAGAGTATCAGACTTAGACACAGCAAAGGAGCTTCAACCACAGCTGCGTAGCATGGTGAAATCGGGTGGAATGACTGCAGAAATGGAGTCCCAATTTCAAGGGATCGTGGAACAGTTGTGCATCAAATGATCAGGAACTCAGGTTTTAATCAACAAGTGAAACATCGGTAAAAACATTAGGGATTACATGGAAGCCTACAGAGGATACCTTCACATTTAAAGTGTCAAACAATGTAAAGGTATCTTATGCGAAACGAAATTTCTTGAGTATGATAGCTAGGCTGTACGATCCCTTAGGTTTCATTGGATCTGTTACATCGAAAGCAAAAATGCTCCTTCAGAAGTTATGGGAACTAAAAGTGAATTGTGACGATGAACTTCCCGAACCTCTTGCAAAGCAATGGGCACATTTTGTGGGTTCTTTATAATTCATTGAAGAACTACACGTTGACAAATACTTGGTTGGATTTGCTGATGCTTCGAAAGCTGCTTATGGAGCTGTGGTCTACAGGAGATGAGCAAGTGAAACCAATTCAGTTGTCATGATACTTATTGCCAGTAAATCCAGAATACCTCCAATTAAAACAATTTCTAATCAACGTCTGGAGTTATCAACTTGTCTACTTCTCTCTCAATTAGTGGAAAGGATTCGTCATGCTCTCAAGAGTTGGAAATAGATGATGTCATTCTGTATATAGAGTCTACCATAAACCTTGAATGGATCAACACCCCAACAAACCAGTTGAAGACTTTCATCGGCAATAGTGTATCCAAAATACAAGGCCTGAATGAGAACTGTACATGGCGACACATATCGTCCCACCTGAATTCAGCCGACAATATTGCTAGAGGAACAGATCCTCAAGAACTCTCAAAGACGACTTTGTGGTGGTATGGTCCTCAAATGTCACAAGTTGATTCATTGGACATTTCTGTGCCGAACATGGGCATTTCTTCCTATACATTTGATTTATCTGAACTGAAAAACTTGACTAATTGCAGCTTAATTCCAACTAAGGAATCATCATTTTTAGATAATCTTCTAAGTGTTTCAAATAATTTTTGTAAACTAATTAGAATTGTAGCTTTTATTTTCAGATTTTTCAATAATTTGAGAAATACCAGCAGATTGCCAGCCCCATTAACATTAAAAGAGCTGCAGTTGGCCAAGTCAACTTTAGTCAAATTCGTGTAACTTGTTTTAAGCTTGAAATAAAATCTCTTGAAAAAAGGGGTGAGAGTGTTACCAAAGGTCAGGAATGTTGCTTGAATCCATTTCTATATCAAAACGATGTCTTACATGTGGGAGGAAGTTTAAACAATGCTCATTTGTCATTTTATAAAATAATTACCATTTTGCTCCCAAAGAATCATAAATTTACATTGTTAGTAATGTAATATTATCATCTTAAATATTTACTTTTTGGAGTGCAAACACTGCTATATTTGGTTAGGCAGGAATTTTGGCCTATACTTTTCAGAAATACAGCCGGAAAAATTATTCACGATTGTCTCATAGGCGGGAAATATAAACCAAGAATTATAACGCAAATTATGGGAGACCCAAAACAAATAGAGTTAATCCCAATTATCCATTTTCTCATGTCAGGATTGATTTTTGTGGTCCTTTCTATATCAAATACAAAGGACAAAGGAAAGGTATTTATAAAAAAAATGTTATGTGGCTGTTTTCATTTTCTTTGCTACAAAAGCTATTCATTTAGAAACAGTCGCTGACTTAACTGCAGATGCAATGATTGCAACATTAAAACGATTTTTTAGCAGAAGAGGTACAAGTTCATCTATCTCTACTGATACTGCAACTAACTTCAAAGGTGCCAATTGAGACTTTAAACGCTTACAAAGTATGATTAGTCGACCTCCGGAGTCATTATCCAATTATTTAATAAATGAACAAGTGACGTGGAAATGTATTCCGCAAATATTACTTAACTTCGGTCCGGTAGCTTATAGGAGGCGGACGTGAAATCTTTCAAACACCATTTAAAAAGAACTGCTGGAAATTCACGTCTAACAATTGAACAATTTTTGACTACTTTTATTTAAATTGAAGGCATTTTAAACAGTCGTTCTTTAACTCCTTTGTCATCTGGTGCAGACAACTTTGACCCAAGCAATTTTCTAAACTGTCGTCCCATAAACAGAATTCCTGGTCCAAATTAATTGGAAAAATGGAAATTAGACTACTTAAACAATTTTCAAATGGCAATTTTAGAAACAAAATGAATCAAAAACCCAATGGTACTCTTTTAAAGAAGATAATCTTCTCCCTTGTAACTGGAAAATGAGAAGAATACAAGATTTTGTTCATGCATCAGCCGGCAAAGTAGTAATATAGACACCTCAAGGAATCACTAAAAAATCAAATTTAAAAATTTGTTTGCTACCATGTGAATAAAAACATTGTATATCCTAATGTGTGATTAATTGCTGTAACGCTAAATTTTTTCATTGCAAGTTCATTATAAGAAGGTTTTGTATTGTATTTTAAATTTTTATTTTCAATTGTATTTGATGTTTTGATTTACTTACATATAATTCATTTATTGTATTTTCTATTCATTTCACTTTTTCAATTATTTTACTCTAATCTTGAAATTATATTTCAGGTGTGTGGGTGGGGGGGGGGTGATGTTGGCGTCAGTGCATTTGCATTTCTCCCTCTGGTTGTAATGTTCTTTTTTGTTTGAATTATTGATGGTATTTCTGTTGAAATCATTCTGCTCTTCGCATTGAAGCATATCGGAATGATGTGTTTCAGCACATTAATCGCAAATGTATCTATCAGATGTTCATTCATTACAGAATCTTCCAAATAAACAAGCGGACTTTTGAGCGATGAATCAGAAGAACAACATCTCATTATCTCTTTGAAATTGAGGTGCCAAAGCAGCATTTCCACCAGCCCTGGTTTGGAGCGTGTTTTGCACTGTCTTGTTCAAATTTTAAATCGTTAGAAGTCACTCTTTGAAAAAAGGCACGTAGGTAATGAATGAAAGAGGACACGCTTTATAACAAGGGAACAATCATTATTACTAGAAGTAAAAAAGATGAACGGTTACATATCTTTCAAAATCATTTTTTCATAGCTTTCCCCACTGAAATTATTATTTAAATAAATTTTTTTTTAATATACCACGCTTTAGAAACGGACTAAAAAGTATAAAATAATCTCTTCTAGTCCCATACAGATTTAAAACGAAAAACGTGGGCGCATGTAATAGATAATTGATGCATAAATAGTTTATTTAAGTCACTAACAATTTTATTGCAATGGAAATATGAACTGTTGTGTCAGTTTTCTCAACGACAGCTACTCCCTACACATTTTGCCATTAAATATTGCATGCGCGCCACGTTTTTCGTTTTAAATATGCATGGGGCTAAAGAAATTATTTTATACTTTTTATTCCTTTTTAAAAACGTGGTATAATAATTTTTTTTTTTATTTTCTGCTTTTTAGTCTTGTGTGTGTGAGATTTTGCAATAGATTTTAAACATCTTGAGGGGATTATGATAGAGATATGTGGCAAATTTATGGTTTATTTCAGTTTGCCTTCACCTGATCATAAATAGAAAATTGTTATACATACCCACCAATAATATATCAATCTGATTAATTATCATTTTTCTGAAAAAATCAGACCTTCATGGAAAAAACTAAAAACCACGCAGCATTTTACTTTTTCCCCCCCTTCTGGAATTTCACGGGAAACAAATGATTGTCACTCGTATAGCAACCCTCCCATCCGAACTTCAATCCGCTCTTCGATGTTCCCCCACTCCTCGCTGCGGAATTTCTGGGAGTCCACTTCTAAAAACTCAAGGTTCTCCCTCCCCCCGAATCTGCACTACTTCGCTGTGTTCCGACCCGAACGAGTATCGACAACTGCGAGAACCGGTCATCACTGACAGCGGTAGGAAAAAACGAAAACCCCTTTTGGACTCTTCATCCTTCAAACAACGCCTGGACAGCGCCATTACGAAGCTCTGGGTTCGATACAACACAAAATATTAAATAAAAAATTTAACAGAAAAAAAAGCGGGTTAATATTGCATTACCATCTAGTTCTGAGCTATGTTAAAAGTTTCAAGTCCCCATCTCATCGGGAAGCTAGTTTAAAATCGAATGCAAAATTTGTACCCAACAGACAGACAAGAAAGCGAGTTAATAAAAACGTGGTAAAAAAGCAAGTCGGGTTATGCCTAATTTAAACATCGTTCAAGGGTCTTAAACCAGGAAAGTCCAGTACTAGCGAAAGTTTTTTAAACACTGCTCGTTTCTGATCTGACGAGCCACCACTCAATGTGCAAATGGTTAATTGAAAATCGGACACCTCCATAACACGAGAAGTTATTATCGGATCTTCAAGAAAACTGCTGTCGATGGAAATTTCAAAACGGGTCAGTTTCATTCAGATCCACAAACTGATTAGCACAGTTCATAAATATAGTTAATTAAATGCTATTCCGAAATTTTTCCATTATATAAACAGATATTTTTCAATAATTCGATCCGACATACCTTTTTCTATCTATGTATCGAATTTCATACCAAATTCACAATAGATCTTGAGATATAAAATTAATTTTGCTGGTTAAAAATTCTTCCCGAATAGAGCCAACCCAATAGGAACCGTACATAAAATAGCAAAAAATCTTTCCGATCTTTTTTCACTGAAATTTCGGAAAATTAACCAAGGATTATTCATATTCATCTTTAAGATTAGCATTCTTTTTCAAAATATTTTGTAATCCAACATCTTTAGTTCATCCCGCCTAAAAACATTTCATTAACACCCAGAAATTTTTAGTGTGAATGAAATGCATCGATTTCTGTGTTAATAGACAAATATATAGTTTATCATTATTAGCAATAATACAGACGAACTCGCTGGTCGCGGAATGCGGTTATTTAATAATACGAATAACCGTAATACGTTTTGACCATTGTATCTTGTGAACATGATTACTCAAGTAATTTTGATTTGATTAAGACCGACGAAGAATATGTTTTCGGCAGGGCGAAAATCTCGGCCGAGCTCTTAGAATAGCCATCAAAATCAAAGGGAGTGGAAATATTAGTGATTGAAGTTTTTATTTTCTCATATCACTCTTACTATTAACCCCTCTGACTGCATAATTGTTTTCAATTACTATTTAGATGCAACGTTTTAAAATATGTTTAAATACCGTTAAAGCAAACTAATTGTTATTTGCATGCCGGCCTTGATTAGTATAATATCATTCAACGTTTTAAAAGTGCTAAGAAAACCCATTAGCTTGCGAAAATCGCAGGATGCAGCAAAACAAACAAACAAAAAAAGACGAAGTTTTTCAAACCTGGTGAAATCGCGAGATATGCAGTCAGAGGGTTAGATAGAAACATAATTCAAATTAGGCTAATTATTGTCTCATAATAACAAACAACTTTTGAACTAAATACTCTTCAATACCTGCAATTTCTTAGATCGTATGAGCTGAACAGTTATTTTTAACATTTAACTTCGACCGCCTTTTAAATCTATGCAGTTGACACCTTCTTGGATAGCTCAAATTATTTGCATTCTCTTCCATCCTCTTTCGTTTTCATAACTCAAACCCTTATGAAATTAGAGGAAATGGCGG
The DNA here is from genome assembly GCA_013235015.1 of Araneus ventricosus. Classification (NCBI taxonomy): domain Eukaryota; kingdom Metazoa; phylum Arthropoda; class Arachnida; order Araneae; family Araneidae; genus Araneus; species Araneus ventricosus. The sequence goes on from BGPR01019547.1 coordinate 21,966, forward strand.
AGGGAGTGAAATGTTATTTTTCCTAACAGAAGGATTCTGCCTTCCTGTTCCGGCTTGCCGAAAGGGAATTTATAAACAAAACAGTACTTAAAATGCACAAAAAGGGAAACAAATCTTAACTTTTGTATTTTAGAAGTGTTTCATTCTTTAACATACAAAATAAGGCTTTAAAAATTAATATTAAATATATATAGAAATTCAATATCTAATATGCGATATTCATTTTCATATTTTTTTCTTACGAATGATTAAATTACTTTTTCGACGTCAGTATTAACTTCAATTTCGTGTTAAATTATTATTATTGCCAGGCCAGTTGATCTTTCTTGAACCACGGCCGATCGAGTGAATACTTTTATCAATGTCCATATTAAAAAAGTTACAACCGAAGGACAAGTGTCCCATTTTCCCCTAAGCAGTCACCCAACGGTAAAATCGGCCATGATTTGACATGATACCTTAAAAGAATTTTTTAGTGATATTTCAAAGAAATAGAAAGACAAATGAGACAAACCGTTGAAAAGGTACATTTATTACAAAATGAGGGTATTATTTTAATACAGCAAAAGTAATCACAAATTGATTCCGAGAATAAAATAAACAGATCTTTGTATGACATTTTCACATGAAACCGAATAAATTTCCGGCTGATCGTGACATCGAATAAATTTCGAATATTTTTTTAATGCAAAACAATAAACAACTTTCAATGCATACACAGCAAATTTAACTTTTAAATAAATCGAAATTAATTAATAAAGTTCGTTTCTTTAATTCAACAGTTTACAGAAAAAAAGAAAATAGAGAATTGTGGTACTTTCGATTTAAGGAATTAATTTTCAAAAATTATATTTTGCTATTCATAGTTACTGTTTTCGTTTAATAATTCATATAGATAACAATAAAATATAGTTTTGTCCTATGAAATTCAATGACACACACGCGAAGAATTAATAGGAATCATTCGATTTAAATTGTATTTGATATCAAATGCAAATTAAAAAGTAAGAAGCTTTAATAAAAAAAAACATAATTAAAATACTGCTTTCTGTTATAAAATTTTACAAAGCAAAAAAGAACATTTTGTAATGCATAAATACATTTCACTATTCCCAGTTCTCTTCTTTATATCTCAACATATGCAATGAATAAATTTTTTTCGCAATTCAAATCCAAATTTAGAAAGCACACAAAAGAAATCCGTTGCACATGAAAGACAGTTTTATTTTTCATTCTGCAGTTAAAAAGAAGCATATTAGTTTTACAATATTCTGCAGTAAAATATAAATGTTTTCGCCTTACAAAAAAAATATTTTTTTCTATTAGCGGGGACCCAGACAAAACCCTGCCAAATCTTAGCAATGAATAAGGGCGTTATTTCGTTAAAGCCAACAATCAAGCTTGACGATGAATGACACTTTGGATTTCCTTAAGGACAAACTAGGCCATGGCGTTAGCATCGCTCATAAATGTATAAAAACACATATCAGTAGATTCAATAAAGCGTAGACTAAAACATTAATAGAATGGATTTTCGCAGAATATGACATATAAAAAAATATTGCGTAAAATTCAAAAGTTTCTAAGTAAAAAACCTACTTTCCCTCATCTTTTCAAAAATTAAAAAAAAAAAAAACTTATTTTAACGGAAATATGAAGTTAACCACTTTTGTAGTCGAAAGCAAAAGGGGGATTTTTGGGAACTTCTGTAAAAATTCTCTGGCAGGGGCCTATAAATGGGGTAAAATTCAGCTTTATGCAAATTTTTTCACAATTTGACTATTTTTAGGTCTTTATGGAATGGGCTATCGGAGGACGGGAAACAGCAAAAAATTTTTACTAAATTTTAAGAATTATTTTGAGAGATGTTTCGTAAGACAAATTCAGAAATGGTGTTTTTAAAATTTACATCTATATACATTAGACGAATTGAGAGATACGTCCCCTCCCCCAAACAGTCATCCGCCAAAAACTAGATCTTTTTCGGCAAAAAACATTTCTGATCTCTCTCGGATTTTCCTTAATTCAAATTAATGAATTGTCTTAAAATTTAGATTTGACTAAATTAGTTATACCAAGGGATTCATCAAGTTGCCAAATTATAAGAGGGGGATAAGATTCTCACTACAAAATGAAATATGCGCAACTTATAACTCGTTTAGCAGGAACATTTAGGATGATACAATATTAATTTGAGTCAAAAGGGGAAAATATTTCAATAAAATTCTATTACACAGATGAGAATCCAAAGAAATCTTTTTGCATTTTACGTCAATTTATTCTCTGCTTTTCGTGTTCATTACACACTTAACTGAAAATTATAATTCAATACTTTTTTTGTGGGAGGGGGAGGCAAAGAATTGTGTGCTTTGGTCCAGGCCCTGATTCCGCTAACGAAAATGTACCCAAAATCAATTTTTAAGAACTATTCAGGAGCTTCAAATAATAATTTAAGAAAACAAAAGATAAGTAACGAAAAAAAGCAATGAATAAACATCATGAAATATGACCATATAAAAAATGTATTCGTTTTAACACCTTCTAATAAAATGAAAGATGACTGCTTTGGATCTGCACCTTGCCTAAAATTTACATACTTACTACAAAATTAATTCTCACACGAATTACAGGCTCACATATTCCTTCAAAAAATTCTTCTAAAGATAAATACTTACTAAAAAAATTGCTCCACCGCTTTCGCATGCATCGTAATTGTGCCATTAAATTTTGTTACAGAAAAAATGCTTCAATACAAGCCAAATTCCTAGTATTTCTTGTTCGAATAAGTCAGACAATTGTCTTCAAATTTTCCTTCAGAGAAAATGTATTACCACAAAAGTCACAACACTACAGTTTGTCTTTTGTATACCGATAAATATTTCTTTAAATAAGCTTCTGAGAAAATGCTTAAATTAAAAGTCACGAGTTTCTCTTCTCAGCACCATTAAATGGGTCTTGACTCTTGCCAAGAAAATGCTTTACTACATGAATCGCAAGTGTATGGGTTTTTTTCTTATCCGTCAATAAATGTCTCTTTGCAGTAAGTAATGTCCGTCCGTAAGTCTCTTTTCCTCTCTCCTTTCATCAGAAAATGCTGTATTTCAAATATCACAAACACACGACTTCTCTTTCTTACCCGTTACTCAATGTTTCTTAAATTTCTCTAATGAGATCACATTTTAATATATATGTCACATGTATGTGTTTTCTGTTTCGTGTGTAACAGTAAAAGCCTATCTAAATAACTTTGCAGAGAAAACATCTCATTAAAGAAGTCGCAGACTTAAAGTTAAACTTTCGTGTGCGTCAGTAAATGTTTCTTTTAACCTCTTTTCTCAATAACAGACTCTACTACACATGTCAAACACATGAAAGTTTCGGTGAACTTCTGCGAGTCAGTAAATAAGTAATTAACAATCACTTCAGAGAAAAAATACTTTAAACAAAAAGAAGATTCGTACAGTTTCTGTTTCATATATGTTCGTAAAGATCTATAAATACTTCATCAATCAGAAACTACTTTATTACAAATTATCACAAACATACAGCTTCTCTTACTTATACGTAAAGTAAATGTTTCTTTGTACTACTTCGACTAGAAAACGCTGCAGTGTAAATATCACAAACATACGGTTTCTTTTTCCGTATGTGTCAGTAAATGTCCATTTAAAGTTTCCTGCTGAGAAAACACTTTACTGTATATCTCGCAGGCTTCTCTTTCATATGGGTCAGAAAATGTTGCTTTAAAGTTCCACGTCGAGAAAAAGATTTATTGCAAATCTCGCAGGGATGCAGTTTCTCTTTCGTATGCGTCAGTAAGTGTGACTTTAAATGCACATGCTGAGAAAAAGATTTATTGCATACCTCGCAGGCATGGGGTTTCTCATTCGTATGCGTCAGTAAGTGCGACTTCAAAGCTCCCTTACGAGAAAACGCTTTATTGCATATCTCGCAGGCATGAGGTTTCTCTTTCGTATGTGTCAGTAAATGTCTCCTTAAATTATTTCGACCAGAAAAAGCTTTATTGCATATCTCGCAGGCATGGGATTTCTCATTCGTATGTGTCAGTAAGTGCGACTTCAAAGTTCCCTTTTGAGAAAACGCTTTACTGCATATCTCGCAGACGTGCGGTTTCTCTTTCGTATGTGTCAGTAAATGTCTCCTTAAAGTACTTCGATCAGAAAACGCTTTATTGCATATATCGCAGGCATGGGGTTTCTCATTCGTATGCGTCAGTAAGTGCGACTTCAAAGTTCCCTTAAGAGAAAACGCTTTATTGCACATCTCGCAGGCATGCGGTTTCTCTCCCGTATGCGTCAGTAAATGTCTCCTTAAAGGTGCCTGGAGAGAAAACGCTTTATTGCATATCTCGCAGATATGGGGTTTCTCATTCGTATGCGTCAGTAAGTGTGACTTTAAATTTCCCTTAAGAGAAAACGCTTTACTGCATATCTCGCAGGAATGCGGTTTCTCTTCCGTATGCGTCAGTAAATGTCCCTTTAAAGCTTTCCGTTGAGAAAAAGATTTATTACATATCTCGCAGGCATGGGGTTTCTCATTCGTATGCGTCAGTAAATGTTGCTTTAAATATCCATGCTCAGAAAACGCTTTATTACACATCTCGCAGACATGCGGTTTCTCTTTTGTATGCATCAGTAATTGTGCCTTAAAATTTCCATGGATGAGAAAACGCTTTATTGCATATTTCGCAGGCAAGAGTAAGGTCTCCTTTGTATGCTTCAGTAAACTTCTCATAAAATTGCTTTCATCAGGATATGCTTGAAAGTAGATATTAAAAGGAAATGGTCTTTTTTTCGCAAACGTTAGTAAATTTTGCTTTAAATTTCATTGCTAAGGGTTGAATTTACCACCAACTCATAGACGCGTGTGTTTTTTTTTGTATATGCATCAGTAAGAGTCTATTTGTATCATATTTCGGAGAAAATCCTTTGCTACAAAAAGCACATTTTGTATGGTTTTTATTTTATCTGTGTCACGAAATGTTGCTGACAAAATGCTCTACTAAATATGTCACAAGTGTAAAGCTTGTATTTTAGGAGAGTCATCAGCAGACGATCTGGAAATTCCTAGGGTTACTACGTTCTTCCATTGTATATATCGCATCCTTGGGGCCTTTTCTTCTATACCAGTCAGATGTTGAGATTGTAAGCTTAATTAGCGAATTAAATCCTCACTGCACATACTTAACTCAAGATGTCTTAGCGAGCAGCTTGTTCTCTGGATATACTAGTTCCGTATAATTTCAGAAATATCTCTTTTTCCTCAACTCGGTTTTCATTGTTCGTCAGCAAAACAACTTTCAATTTCAATCTCTGATAGATTATTAATTCTAGTGTTTTAGGTGCCCACACTTCAGTTTGTTGTTTCCATACACCTGTAAAAAAAAGATTTTCATCCTTCGTTATTCCTGGAGTTAAACCTTAAAGACTAACAAAAGTTCAAGAAGAATATATTTTACATAGTAACCTGCTCATTATGCAAAAAATGAACAGTATCCTCATGATTTAGTTAGATGATGCAGGTAAATAATCTTGAATTCAATACTACAAAGAATTGCATATTATACAGAATATTTTTTTTAAAAACTGTTAAAATCAGAAGAGGTGTGGAATGTTAAGAGTGGCGGCTCGTCCATTATTGCTGCAGAGATGCAGCACCCCCTGAAATTGTTTTAGTAGCTTGAATTTTTCGTTTTTATCCTTTGATCCTTTAAATTTGAATAGATGAGGAATGCACACAGTGATGGCTGATCCATTAAGGATTCACCACCCCTTGAAATTCTTTTATAAATTTGTATTTTCGTTTTTATACTTGCAAGTTAACATTTTCACTCTGAGAGTTTGATGATCAACGAAAATGGGAAAAAATAATAAAAACTTGAAAAGAAAACAGAAAATGAATCAACAAGTAAGAGAGACTCAGCTTAGTGCTGTTAAGCGATTATCCCGCGAAAGCATCGAAAAACGCTCCACCAGTGCGTCGGCATTTCGTTGGCGCCCTCTGGGTGCAATATTCTTTTTTACTTGATTTATTCATGGTATTTCCTTTTTTCAGCTCTGATGAAATCATTCCGTTCTTCGCATTCAACCACATCGCAACGATGTGTTTCTGTACGGATCAAAAGAACATCACCACGTCCTGCAATAGCATCCGGGTAAATTTGAAAGACAGGCTGCCACGACAGCATAATCAGGCACTGAGGTTCCTTCAAAATAGCAACCATTACGGGCGGCTCATGCAACAACCCCCGGAAAACCTTGTTAATACCTGTCTTCGGAGATAGGCCCAAAGAGCTACAACACAATATTACATACACCACCTTCTCTTCATCCGTGAACTCGGTGCCCCCCCCCCCTGATGGAGTAGAGTTTTCGCACATTTTTTTGCAAATTATCAGCTGCTCATTCATTGTAGAAACTTTCAAATAATCATTTCTGGTCAACGGCGAGCTGAGCGATCGCATTAAAAAAATGTTCATTTAAATCGAATGAGACATCGCATTTAAAAAAAAAACGGAATGTTTGATTCAAAGTGTTTGTGATCACTAAGGGACGAAATTCAACAGTTTACTCCAGTACAACAGTGCTCACAAATGGATTACAGTAGACTCTCTCTAATCCGACAGATATGGGACCGGGCACCTGACGGATTATAGAGAGTATCCGGACTATATATGGTCAATAGAAAAATATATACTTATTATACTGAAAGGGGGAAGGTTTCAAGTTTTAACAGGAAAGAATGACTCATCACCAAGTAACGTATTCTAATAGGAGCGTCGGACTAGTGGGAGTGTCCAGTTAGAGAGAGTCTACTGTATTTGCAGCAGTGACTTAACTTTATTTTCCTGTTTAATCACTACTCACTATTTTCCTGTTTAAAGAAAACGCATTGCTCATGCTTTTGCCTGCTGTATCCTGATTTTTTTTATCAAGATTTTGATTACTTACTTTGTTCTTTGCTTTTTTTCATTTAGATCTATTTATACATTTTATCTTGTTGTTTCATTTTTTGCAAAGATGAATTTTTTTATCTATTTTTCACCTATTCACAGGTGTTAGAGTTTTAAAAATTTTGCACACAGCAATACGTGTAACTGAACGAAGTAATGA